>PVJX010018625.1:0-36193 GCA_004027295.1 Dolichotis patagonum
TCTGTGCCTTAAATTTAAACTGTAAAGGTTTATTTAGCTCACAGTTTGTGGAGGTTTCAGTTCATAATCAGTTGGTTCCAAGGCAGAATGGTGACAGTTCATGGTGGAGGAAGATAGCAAAAGTAACAAGAGCAAAAAGAGAGGTGCAGAAAACAAGCTTGTTTCCCTCCCTTATATAGTAGGCAGACTACCCATCACACGGTGTATGTAGCACTCATACTGATAATCACAGCACTGGACCATGAATTCAACCAAACTCTAGAAGCCTGCCCCTTTTGACTGCATTCAGCTTTAGGGGGACATCTACACACAAACCATAATATCCCATACCTGGCCCCCCTCAAAGACTCATGCATATCCTTTTATTCAAAAGACATTTAGTCCTTCTTCAAGAGTTTCAGCATTGCTGAGAAGTCCAAGTTCCAAGTCTCCTCTGAGATCTAAAGCAAACTCTTAGCTGTGAAGTGAAAAGAAAGTAGAAACTTTCTTTTCCACTTTTCCACAAAGTGGAAACACTTCCAACATTTGATGGCACAAAATAGACATTCCATTCCAGAAGTTGCAAAGAGGAGCATACAAACCATTGGGACCAAAGCAAGTCCAAAATTCAGCAAGTTACTGTTAAGTTCTATAATTTCATGTGCAACATCCAAAGCAACCTGTGCCAAGTGGTAAACTCCAAGAGGCTTGGGTGACTTCTCCAGCCCTATGGCATATTTGGTTGGCTATGGCTCCTATGGCTTCTCTCTTAGGTTGGCTTTGCCCCCTTCCTGCAGGTTTTCCTAGATGATCCACGTTCCTGGCTTTTCCAAACTTCTGGGTCTTTCAGTGGCACACTGACTGGCCTCCCATACCTTCTTCTGAAATCTGTTTGGAAGCCTCTTTAACCTCTGACCTCTTGCATTCTTCATGCACCTAAAACTAGTACCACATGGATGATGCCAAGGTCTGCCGCCAGCTAGAGCAGCATCCAGACTTCTTTCTCTCTTGGCTTTAGGGGTTGAGTGCAGGGATTACTGAGCACTCCGAATCCAATTCCAAGGAACAGGTTTTCTAGGTTGCTGCCATTCTGGCACTTGGTGTAGCTGCTGCCATTCTGGGATGTGGTACGTTTTTACTCATCCTTAAAGCAGAGTCTCTCACTTTTGCAGTTTTGAGTCCTGTGGCTTCTTGTGATGCCCTTGGGCCATGTTTCCTGTTCTCTAGTTCCTTATAAGCAATCAAGATCTCCTCTGCTCTATCTATTCAGTCTACAGCTTTACTAGAGCTTCCTTTCAGGCTGAATTCACAGTGTGTTAAGTCTTTCTGCTGGACTCTTTGCTCTTGATTCTCAACATAAATCTGGCTAAAAGCCCCCAACAATAGCCATGCCATGACTCCAACATTAGATGCCAAATCTCAGTTTCAGGCCAAGTCTATGGACAGGAGCAACATGCAGACAAACTTTCTGCCAATCCGTAATGCATATTGTCTGGAGTCCACCAGCCAATGCGGTTCTTCACAGCAGAAACCTATTGAGCCTGGGCTTTACAGGCAGGCTTTCTATCAGCCTTCTGATCTGAGCTCTGACCACAGTCTCCCATACAGAACGGCCTCAGGTATTCCATCTCTTCTCTTTCAGGTGACATCTCTGAACCTTTCCAAACTCTTCCCACAAGCCATTCCGAAAGGCTATCAAATCATATAGTCTGGTATATTCATAGGAGTGTCCCCACTTCTCTGGTACTGAATTCTGTGTTGGTTACTGTTCTCTTGTTATTGAGGTAAAATACCTTCCCCAGAAGGCAGAAAAGGTTTACTTAGCTCACAGTTTGTGGAGTTTTCATAGTCAGTTCATAATCAGTTGGTTCCACGGCATGCTGGTAACAGTTCATGGTGGAAGAAGACAGCAAAAGCAAGAGCAAAAAGAGAGGAACAGAAAACAAGCCTCTTTCCCTCCCTTACATTGTATATAGGCTACTCACCCAGGGCAGGTGTAGCACTCTGACATGGTTTATGTCAGTGGCCCCCAAGCCTCATGAATTAGAGAATGGACCAAATCTAGCATTTGTGATTGGTTCATTGTCTAGCGCTTGGATTGATGGTGTGAGTGTTTCACCCACCCAGGGGTGGAGCCAGGATATGATGTAAAAGTGGGAAGGAGGTGTGTCACTCTTTTGTTAGCTCAAGTGTTGATGTTCTCAGCCACCATGAAGGGCTGCCCTGCCATGCTACCCTGCCTTGGAGCCAACTGAGTATAGACTGAAACCTCCAAGAACTGTAAGAAATAAACCTTTCCTTCCCTAACTTTGGGCATCAGGTATTTTGTCTCAACAAGGAGTAAAATGTAACAAAGACACACTCACACTGATAATCCTAACATTAGACCATGAATCAATCCCAGATGCCTCCCTCTATGACTGCATCTTTGGGGGGGCCATCTAGACACAAACCATACCACCATATATGGTAAAGGACTATCATATTGGACAGAAGTTCTAGGTCACAAAAGTAAGGTCAGCTGCAGCTGTACTAGCATTTGCTTTTCCTGTAACCTCCCACCCTGATTCCCATTGTATTTCCCCAAAGTACAGATAGAAGCATCCCCAGCACGCAGAGTGATTCAGCTGCTGCCAGCTCTATAGCATCTCACATTCAGTTCGTAACTCATCTGCCTCATAACATCATTTGCCTTCTGCTCCTATAACAGCCCTTATTTCTCAATTTCCTTTCTTAATTTATCTTGTGTTTTGGGTTTTTCTTCAGGGATTGCCTTGAAATTCCAGGTAAGGACAATGGTACATACTTCAGGTTTTCTCTCATTCATGACTCTTGACCCTTGTTGAGATCATGTCCATTTTTGTGGTCATTTTTAATATCTGGCTCGCTAACAGGTGAGTGTTTCATGTAAGTAGGAACTCTATTTCTGATTATCGTTATATTCTGTAACAACATAGGACATGGCAGACAGGAGGTTTTTAACATTTATTTTTGAACAGTAAAGTTTAATAAATGCAAATTACTTGGGGTGCTTGTTAAAATACACATTTCTTTGTCTCATATCCCAAATTTTAAATCAGTAAAAAGTAAGTGGTTGGAAGTTTTCATTTTTAACAGATTTTTAGCCACTTCTATGATAGGTTGTCTGTGGCTTGTCTTCTGAGAAGTTTTGTTCCAGGCAGTTTTCAAGAATAGTGAAGTTCTCTGTTTTATTTTGGTGAAGGAGGCCATTAACAGTAGTTTCAAGGATTAATGGAGGAGCCCTTCTTACTTTTCCATATGATGTGTTTGAGCAAAACTGGGATAAAGCAGAACAAAGCTAAAAAGTATTGCTAAAAGGTAAAGCTAAAACATATTCACCAATGTGCAGTTTTTTAATGCATCCACAAGGAAGCACTATCTATTTCAATAAAATAAATATCAAAGAGCAATTTATATGGTATAGAAGAATGAACTGGGTATTCTATTGAATTGAATAACACTGTGATAAAATTGCTCAAAATTTGCTGCTCTTAAACTCACTGATTAGTTGTGATAAAATATTTAAAAGGAAGGAAATAACATGCCTGAATTAAAGTGAAGGCACATTGACTACCAAGGTCATTTGCTGTGTGGATGCAAATTGTTAATGTGGAGGAGGAATTCAGCTGAATATGATGAAAGGAATGAGGGCCACCTTGGGATATGTGGGTAAGGGAAGATAGACCATGGTCTTTTTATGCCAAATGTGGAGTAGAAAACCAAATACCTCACTATTCTGTGTTCTTTCCCTTTTCAGGTAGAAAACATACAGTCTAAAAAGAAATAGAACCCCCCCATCAATGTTAAGGAATATGAAAAAGACTTGGTTCAATGAATATGGTAGAACTTCCTTCCCTAGTGTATTTGAGTCATTCGCTTAGTGCGTACTTGTTACAAGCTTCACAGTGCTCTGGTGTGTCCTCTCTTGAACCACACAGTGTAGGTTTTTAATACTCTATCACTAGCATTCCGAATTGCAAAGTTGCTGCAGACTCAAATGCCTGCATTTTCTGTTCTTTAAAAAGTAGACAATAATAGTAATAACAGTAATAATAAATAATGATAATAATAATACTTATTTCATGGGACTTTGGTAAGCTATGTTTGCATTTCTTACTTTTGCTCATTTTTGGTTTGGGTATGTATTTGTCCCATGTGTCCTTTAAGGTGAAAGTCTTGATCTTGGCATCTTACATAGTCTTTTGAAGTGGCTGTATTAGTCATGTTTCCTATCACTGGTGCAAAATGTCTGACATTTTAAAGGAAGAAAGGTTTAATGTGACTCTTGGATTTGGGGTTCAGTCCATGATTGGCTAACTCCAAAGCAAAATTGACATGGAGGAAGGGTATAGTAGAAGAAAGCAGCTCACATTATGGCAACTAAAAAGCAGAAAGAAAAGGAAGGAGCCAGAGAGGGAGACAGAACCCCCAAAGTACCCCCTACAAACAAACCTCTCTCAGTGAAGCCTTGTTTAGCAAAACAAATGAGTTTTCAAGGGGATCGTCCACTGATAATGATAGCACTTCTCTAATCCAATCAGAGCCGCACCTTTAAACACATGGTACTTTTGGGGAGCACTATAGATCTAAACCATAAAAGAGGTAAATAAGACAGTATACAATAAACAGATACTACTAATTTATGATAATAAGAGTCATAGTTAGCAATTAATAGAGATAAAATCACAAATGGACAGTGGAAAATTAAAACTAAAAGAAAAGCTGCTTTAGGGAATTGAGAAATGCTAGTAAGAGAATTTTGCGTTGTTAATGTATTTACTTATCATAACAGGTCCGTGTGAATATTATTGTTCTCTAAAATACAGAGATCTCAAGGTTGCATAGGTAGCATGAAAAGTCTGACTTCAGCAACAATGACCACAGTTACATGGTAGGTATTGGTGGGTTTCGTATAGATGCTTTAATTTGAGAAGGTGCATAGAATGAGATATGCACATTAGAAGCAAAAACATTCTAAGTGGGGTATGGGGGCAACTGGTATAGAGGCATTAAAGAGCAGCCACCCACCTGGTATGGTGAAAGAAAAGCAAATCGCTGTTGTGACCGAAGTCAAGTTCAAGAGTGGGAGGTATTTGGATCAGAGAGATAATTTGCATGTAATTAATGGAGACCATTTTTAGTGGACTGAATATTTGTGTCCACTCAGGTTTCATTTTGAAATCCTGTCTTCCAGTGTGGTGGCACTTGGAGATGGGGTCTCAGAGAGTTGATTAGGTTAGAAGGTAGAGGGCTCACGAATGGGATTAGAGTTCTCATAAAAAGATACCAGAGACCTTACCTCCTTTTGTTTTTCTTTCATTTTTTTACCTTTTTTTTCAGTTTTGGTTTTCTCACTTATGTAGTTCAGGCTTGTCCTTGAACTCATGCTCCTCCTGTCTCAGCCCCCCCCCAAATGCTGGGATTACAGGGTGTGCCATCATGCCCTACGCCTCTTTGCTTTTTATCATGTGACAATGCAAGAAGTGGACATCTACAAACCAGAAAGACAATCTTTATCTAAACCTGATCTTGTTGTCAACCTTATCTCTGACTTCCAGCCTCCAGAACTATGACAAATAATGTTGCTTACACCATCAACCTATGGCTATCGGTAATAGCATGAGTTAAAACGTCATTGTAAGAGTTTGTCTCTTACAGAAAAATGGAAGGGTATTGAAAGACATTGTTTTAATGATTGTCATAGGAAAATGTTCAGATGTAATGAGTGAAAAACCAAGGCATATAGTTGTATGAACAATAGTATTCTAGAAGACATATTCTGGTGAAGAATACAGTAGCCTTCTAACAGTAGCAAATATGTTGTGCATGGAGGGTGTCTGGTTTATTTCTTGCTTGTACCTTGTTTTCCAAGTAATATGAAGTAAGTATGTATTATACTTATAATCAGAAAGCAGAATATCTTTTTCTAAACCATAGATGGTAGCTAGCCCACCAAAAGGGAAATATCAATATCAAATATTATTGAATTTTTCTAAAGAAAAATTGTCACTGAATTCTGACCATTTGTTTACTAGAAACAAATTCCCTTTGATTACTGAAGAAACACTGTTTTGAAAACTGGCTTTTTTAAAGTCTTAAATTTATGACAAGCACACTTTATTTTTTCTTTGGCATCATGATTTTTCTGTGTGTCATTTTTATAAATGCAAAATTAAACTTATTCATTTGCAAGTTATTAGATTTAAATTAAAAAGTAGCTGCTTAAATTTCATGTAAAGTTTGGAAGACTACAAATTTAGTCTTAATACATGAAATATTATATTCTGTAAAAATATTATAATTCTCTTATATCTTTGAAATGTTAATTTCATGTTGGGATTTGGATAAACCATAATTATGTTATAATGATACTCACATTTACAAGAAAATTATATGAATAGAAAGAGATTTAAGCATGTATTTTTCATATGCTTTTATAATTGTTCCCTTCTGCAGTTAATTTTTTTCTATTCATATTACAGAATGGCTGAGTGTTGGAGTTCAAACAAAAGAAATTTGTGTTTAAAATAATACTTTCTCTATTTCCCATCATTTGAATTGAAACCAAATATACTGTATCTATTAGGAATATCCTGTGATTAGTAGCAAATAATTCAGATTTTGTTAAGGAGTAACAAGAAGTTATTAATATTTATACAAGAAAAAAATCCGGAGACAGGTTTATCTTCGAATATCATAGGTTAAAAGGGGGCCACATCATGAAAATTTTGTTTAGCTTTCACTTGTGCTTTCAATTTTTTTGACTGAAGCACAGATAATGCTAGTCTTCTTCTTGAACTGCTAAGATGTCTATGATAGTGTAACTTCCCATTATTTAAGCTAAGGAGTAGGAAAACACAGTGAAATTTTTTTTCTGGTTGCTCTTCCATAATTCCTGAAATTTGTTCTCGGTGTCCCATCTAAAATTACATATCTATAACCAAATCAATTTAAGACTGACCAATGGAATGCCACCACTCAATTCACCTGGGACGTTAGTCCAGGCCTTCCTTCCTAAATGATCTTCAATGGAAATCAAGGAGCAAGGGTTGAGTGGTAAATGCCAAAGATTAATAGCATAAACATTGGCAGAAAATCCTTTTGTAAGTATACCAGTCAAATTTTGGTGCCTAACAACCTGAAAAACTTCATTGGCTTAGTGTAAACATATATTTTTTTATTTTCAAGCCTTCTTTATTTAGTCAATAGCTACCTGAGGCAAGTTTCTCTAATGGTAAATGGTATGCAAGCCAAAAAATTAAGCAGAATTGTTATATACCTTCAGTCTGCATTTGGGACACCATCCCTTTTGCCTACTTTCTATTGGACAAAGAAAATCATATGGCTAAATTTCATATAATCAGAATGAAACATTATGCTCTTTCCACTTTATTATTAGGTGGAGCAAATTCATATGACAAAGGAAAATGGTTTGTCATTCTAATGCAGGACAAAGGCGAAGAATTGAGAGAAATGATTAGCTTACTGTGTTAAGCTTCTAGAGCTCCTTCAGTGGAGAAGATTTTTCACAACTTCGAATCTTCAGATACAATTTATCTTCACTTCGAGTTTATGGTTAAGAGCCAAGAAAGTTGAGTGTATCACTACTACATTTTTCTATACCAGTTAAATTATATACTTAGATCTGTAGCCATCTCCTAGTGTCTGTTGGGAATTGGTGCTAAGATCACCCTGCAGGTGTAAAATCTGTAGCTGTTCAAGTCCCTGATATAGAATATTGCATTACTTGCATATAAGCTACACATATCCTCTTGGATACTATAAAGCATCTTTAGGTTAGTCAGCACACCTAATATAGTGTAATTATAGTTGCTATGTAAAAACCTATTTTACTTTATTATTTAAAGAATAACGATAGGAAAAAAACCTTTCTGATCCTTGGTTGTTTAAATTCATGGATGCAGAGCACTCAGATGCAGAGAGCTGACAGTAATTTATTTTAAAGATAATTCATCAGAGAATGACAAATTTTATACTCACATTTAAAACTATGACTTCTGTTAACCACTTTATAATTTTGAATACCATACTCTTCTGAAATCTTCACAATAGTTCTAACTTCTGAAAAATTTAGATCTCGTTTTAATTTCCAGTGGAAGTTTTTACATTACCTTTGATTAATTTCCTCAGGAATGCTTTCTGAAACCTGCAAAAGAAATTTAAGTTAAATCACCATTAATTCTGAGCACCTCAGGATTTGACTTGTTAGTGTCATAACTTTAATATGAAGTAAGTGTATTTTTTTGAGGTAATTTGGTAAATCATCACAGTTATCATAGCAAATTACCTACCTTTGTTCTGACTGATGGATAGTATGCTCTATACAAGCAATTAGGTATTAGTTATAAACAGCTGCAACTTGTTTAACAAATACTTCTTTGAATCATTCTTAGCTCTCTCTTCCTGGACAAATTGACAATGTGCCTGAAATAGGTATTTATTGTTCTGTTTGTATATAGTTTCAGGTTCCTCATCCAAAGAACATTTATACACTATTAGGTGCATTTCATTCACTTAATTTTATTATACATATTAGAATGTAGTAAATAATATACACTAAATAGAACATACATACTAATACTGTTACAGTCAATTAACTTTATACTTTTAATCCACCTTCTGCATTAATTGCTTTAAGGTTATCCTTTACAAGTATGATAATTTAACAATATTCTAAGTAGTGGCTGCCCATGTGTAAATAGTATACTTGGTATACTGGTGATTAAGTCATTGGCTTGGTTGCCAATATGCTGCAGGGGGGTGGTGTGAAGCAGGCTTTCTCAAGGCTCATTAGTGAAATTCTGTGCCCTACAATTCTTTGTTATGGGGAGTTGTCCTGTGTAATATGACTTTGTATTACATATCTGGCCTCTACTCATTAGATGCCAGTAGCATCTCCCCAACTCTAGAGTGTGATGATATAAAATGTCTCCAAACTGGCAAAAGCGTACCACAGAACAAAATCACCTCTGTGGAGGACAGCTGTTATGAAGTGATTTTAATGATTGAGGACACACATTAATCATCCTGTTCCACCCTGCCTATTTTATTTAAAATTGTTGGCTTAGGAATGAGGGAAAAATTGAGGCTGCTATATAACATATGCCTATAAATTTGGGTAACAATGATTATATAATAGAAAAAAAATTATGTCTTTTAATTGAGGTATGGACATTTACAATAAAGTGAGGTTTTGGTTTTCCAAGACTCTTTGCGTTCTTTGTATCATTGATGGCATTCTTTTCTCTATTGTTTTTGTTTTTATTATTGTTCCCTGGTGTCCACTAATTAAGAGATTGCATTTATTCTTCTCTTTACTGGGTGAAATATTTGAGAACACATGCTATTGTAAGCAAGCTCCATTATGTCTACAAAAAATTTACTCTGAGCAGGCATTTTCTATAAATTCAATGCGTCCTGGGAGCAAGAGTACTTTACATTTGGAGAGACAGTGGTTTTGGATTAATTGAATATAGCTATTAAATGATCCTTTGCCTCTAGTGTACCAGCTGGTGAGGATAACAGATGAAATTTCAAGGCATAACATCATTTCTTTCTAAACAAATTTTGCATAGAAACCCACTAAAGATTTTGAAAGTTTTAACTCACAAGTGTCAGGCCTAAATTCTAGAGAAAAAACAATCTAAATGGTAAGGAAAATGAGTTTTGATTAAAAAGAATGTATTTTAGTTTTGACTCCTACCTACTTGCTGTAAAATTTTGGCCAAGTTGTTCAAACTCTGGAATCTATTTCCTCAGCCTTGAATGGAGATAATGTGTATTATGGGTAGATATAATACCTTGTTTAAGGATGGGCAAATATATAGTGAAAGTTTTTTTTTCTAAACTTATTCTTTATACTTCCTTTCATCTTACTCTTTGTATTTAGCACCATTTCAAAGGTTACCAAATACTTTCTTACTGATTAATTTAGAATATTCTTGACGGGTTTTTCTTTTCCTGATAAATTCTTCCTTTCCTAGAATTGGTCTATCACAAGTGCTCACTTCTGCCATTGCAATAGCAATAGATGGTTTTGCAATAGCAAAAACCATCATGGCCAACAGGTGAACGAATAAAGATGACTGTATGCTAATGATGCTATGGATATAATGGTCTATGGATATAATTGTTGACTCTTACTCTAAACTACTTACAGCTTCCCACTGGCATCTTTTAGGTTTCTGGCTACAACATATACATTTGTCTTTGATTATCCCTTTTTACTCTCTTCTCTGATTATCTTCCTTGTTCACACGTTACTGGTCTAAATTTTAAAAAGTGTCATATGAGAAGAGAACACAGATGTGTTTCAGAATTATCGGGTCCTGACCTAGATCCCTGATTGCCCAAAGGAGTGTACAGTGAAGGCTTAAATAAAATGAGATAAGTGGTATGATTTTAGGGCTCCAGGAGGGTCAAAACCCTTTAGCTGAGCTCAAAAACTCCGAGGGTTAAGACAAAGACTTCTCAGGACCAGCCCACTTTTATTAGGTCCAAAAACAAAGGGTGGGGAAACTGAGGAAAGTGGGGGAAATGAGAAAGACCTTGGGAGTCATTTCAAAGACTTCTCCAAGTAGTAAATTATGCCAATTTAGAATAACTGTTTTGTCTCCAAGCTAACATTTATAGTAGGAGTGTGACTACAGGAGTGAAATTCCTTCAGCTGCAGTCTCTATTTACTTAATTAGTGTTGGAGGCAAAGTGCCTTCAGCTGTGGCCTTATCTTGCTCTTTGAGGTATCTCTGGCCTCACAGGCCATTACAGGCCTCAGCTAGAACCAGTGATTCACAGAGGTTCACTTACTATGAATCAGCTCCCTCTCGTCACCAGGCAAGGGGCCGAGACCTAGGACAGACTCACAGATAACATAGAAAGCCAATTAGTTAATTTTAAATCCTGCTCAGAGCTGCTTCATAATGGTCTCCAAGAATGACAAAATCATTTCTTTTTTCCATAGTTCTATCATCTAGATAAAATCAAATTCTCATCAAATCATACAAAGTTCTTTGTTATTTGATTTCTCCCCATTTTTCCATTTTTTTCTGACCAAATCTCTTACTGACTGCTGATCAGTCCAAGTTATTTGTATTTTCCTAAGTTGCCTGGAATTGGTATATATGACATGTTCTACTTAGATGATTTTTTTCTTTACCTTTTCTCCAGGATGGGTTGTATCCAGTTTGATTAGGATTAGCATTTATGCTAGTTTCTTTTCATCTAAGACTTCTTTGAAATCCCATCCAAGATTGGATTAGGGGCTTTTTGCAAATGTTTTATTTTATGAGTATCTTCATTTCTATTTTAGCATTTCTCATGTTTTTCTGCAAATCTACATTTCAGTAAAATGATTAATAAAAAATAAACAGAAATAATATGAAGCTTTGATATCATTAAAAATATAAAGTAGTCATTTCATCCATGCACTGTAATGGAAATATAAAATGCAGCCTTCCAGTTTCCTAAACACCTGCGCATGTGCAGGTGTTTAGGAAACTTTATAACCCAGAGACTGCATTTTCTGACATTTATTCCAGAGAAATGAAACTATATGCTCATGCAAAACATGTTATATGAATGTTTATTAATATACTCAGTATGATATTGAAATAATACTTCAAGAGGTAATGGCTAAGTATTGGTAGATTACTGGTTTACATGACAACGTGAATGTTGTGTAATAAGAATTTCTCACAGTGCAAAGAGAGTCTCAAAAGCTTGCATATCATAAGATCCATTTAGATAACATTATTGAAATTACAACATTATTGAAATGGAGAACAAATTAATAGTGACAAGTTGTTAAAAACAATGGGATAGTTGGTTTAAATGGAGGAGAGAACCAAAGTTTTGTTATAAAAGGGCTGTGTAGAGCCACGTCTCCTGAGAACTGCTCCATGTTGGAACTTAGGGTCCTGGGCAGCCAAGGAACCTGCTCACCTCCCTGGTAAGCAGCCATGGCTCGAGCAAGCAGCCTGAGACCCAGGGAGAGAAAAAGGCAGCCAGCATCTCCCAAGATACGCTCCGTGTTGGAACTTAAGGTGCTGAGCAATCAAGGAATCCATTTGCCTCCCTGGTAAGCAGCTGTGGGCCTACCAGCATGTGGGCTGAGAATCAAACATCCCTCCCTCCATCCCCCATTAACAAATGGGAGCCAGAGGTCTGAGCATCTCTCTGGAGGATGACTGTATGCAATATAGCAAATATGGTGGGTTCCTTCTACCATCTCTTTGAAGGCAAATATTGTTATCACTGCTTTGCTTTGTTTTGATTAATTGTATTGCTCTATTCAATACTCTGTTTTGATAGGTTTTATGATGTTCTGTATTTGATTTGATTTTGCTATACCTGATTGAAAAGACAACTATTGTGAAGATAAGAAGATATACTATGGTACCTATTACTGTTATCCTGGTAACCTGCTGTAAAGTTCTGTACCAATTTCATTGCATTGTCTCGATTGGCTTTATTCTGGCTTGATCTGTTGTATTTTACTACCTTCAAAAATAATTTTTAAAAAAGGGCTGTGTATCAGGCATCCTCCTTTTGATGGAACTGTTCTACAGCTCACTACATCAAAGTCAGTATCTTGGTTGTGATATTAAAGTATAGTAAGATATTGACATTGGGGAAAATTGAAGAGTGTAGATGATTTCTCTGTATTATTGCTTACAACTTTACATGTGTCTATGACAACAGTGGTACCTCAATTCATCAACTTAATTCATTTCACAATTCTGGAAATATAGCCACGTGCCTGTTTAATCTAGAAAAGATGGCCATAATCCTGCTTCTTACCTGATGCAGAATTCATGAACAAAAACAAAGTTTTGCCAAATGCTTCTGTTTGTGGACCAAATTATTAGCAAACAAAAATGTTTGTGAACTAAGGTACAACTGTATTTCCAAATAAAATATAATTCATGGTATCAACCTAGTTGGTTCCATGATAAACTTGTAGGTGGACTGCTGTGGTAAAGCAAAGAAAAGAGGCCCACTCATAGAGGTCAAAATGCCACAGATTTTGGTCTTGAAGATAGAGTGTACATTACACAGAGGAGCAGAGGATGGAAGTTCTGCCAAGCTGATGAAATGTTTGACATCAAGATTGTTTGGGGTAGTGGTTAGATCATGGGGTAGTTTTTATCTGGAATACACTCTGTTCTTCATGTCTCTGTGCTGCATGTTAGAGCTTCATTCACAAAATTAATGCATGGTATACCAGTCCAGGTTCTCCAGAGAAACAGAGCCAAAAGGAGAGCAATGGATACATAGACAGATAGATAGACATAGTAAATCAATATAGATATAGATATACATATAGATATACATATACATATATATCTCCACATATGTGTATATGTACATACGTGAGTGTGGATATATATGCTTGTGTGTGTATACACACAGGTACATACAAAAAGAGGGAAAATTTTAATACTGAATTTGGTTCATTAAAAAAAGGAGACCAAGTGTTCCCCACAATATGTTACCTACAAGATGGAAGACAGGAAGGCCAGTTAGTAAAATCAGTTCAAGTTCAAAGGCCTGTGAGCTAGAAGGCCTGACTCCTGGTGGCAGAAGGAGATAGATGTCCCTGCTCTGACAGACAGGAAGAATATATCCCCCTTTAACCCTTCTGTTCTAATTAGCCCACAAGGCTTGGTCAGTACACGCCTGCACTAGTGAGCTTAGCGTTCTTTTGTAAGTCTACTGCCTCAAATGTTAATGTCTTCTGGAAACACATTATGGATGTACATAGAAATATTTACCAGCTACCTGGGTGTTCTATAGCCCAGCCACATTTACATCTGAAATTAACCATTATACTCAGAAAATATGTGAATGTTGCCTAATGGCCTCTGTAAGATGAAGTTATAAGTTAGACTAATATTTTTAAAACTGTAAAATTTATGTTTGATAGATATTTGCATATCCTTCAACTGAGTAAATAAAAATACACTAAACTTTAGTCACCAGAGTGTGCAAGGACCTTTACAGTGGACGGATATGATCGGGGCAGTCTTGAGTCCATCTTTCTCCAACTCTGCTCACATGCCGGTACACAGCATGCTACACAGGATGGTTTCCTAACAGCCTCTGGAGTGAAGTAAACCTATGATTTTGCAAGAAAAAAGCACTTGCTTAGATGGAGTGACTACAGCATTTACCAATCTCAACAATATTTGTATGCAAAGCCTAAAAGTATACCTTGAGTATTACTTGTTTATAATAAAATGATTTCTATATTTTACATTAAATGCATCACAACTAGAATATTAATCAAATATGAAATACAGTAAAAGAAATTAGTAATGAAAATCCTAAACTCTGAGTTAAGATTTATAATATTAACTAAAGAGGTCAAGTGATACTCATTTTTACTTGTTGGTGTTTGTTCATTCATTTAAAAAATGCTGCAGAATGTAATGTATGAAAAGTGCTGGTGCAACACTAGTGCATTTGGAAATATTCATGTGTGGACAAGATTAGACTGGTAAAATAAATATCTTAGATAAATGCATATTTACAGTACATTTTAATTGGAGCAGTTCACTTTTCTATTTTTTGACTAAGTTTATTGGTATATTTTAGGTATGCACAGTCATATTTATCATAGGGAATTGGTACTTCTACCTCATATATCTTGATTCTGTCTTTCCCCCATGCTACTACCCTCCCTTCAACCTTTCTTCCCCTCCCTATTAACAAAAGTTTTGTTTCCATTTTTCCTTCTTTTCTCATTTTTTTCTTTTCTCTTTTTTCCTTTACCCATTTCTTCTCCCCAATTTCCTTTCCCATTTGAACATTTTCTTTCTGTTTCTCAGTATCTAATACATTTTGGTCCTTAATTCCAGTATTAGTTTCTCACTCCAAAGGAACTATGCAGTATTTATACCTGTGTCTGATTTATTTGGCTTGAGAGTATGACCTCAAGGTGCATTCATTTACCTAGAAATGCCTCAAGTCTATCCTTCTTTATGACTGAGTAGTACTCCATCATATAAAAGTACTACATCTTTGTCCATTAACCAGTGGGCTGACAAGTGCGCTGTTTCCCAGATTTAGCTGCTACAAACTGTGCTGCTATAAACATAGTATGCATATAGCACTGTAATATGATGTTTTTATTTCATTCAGATAGACACAAGAAGTAGAATAGTTGGATCAAATGGGACCTCTACTCCTAGGTTTTGAAGAATCTTCACATTGATTTCCACAGTGGTTACACTAGTCTACCTTCCCACAAACAGTGGAGAAAGTTTCCTTTTTCTCCACAAATCAGCCAGCGTTTGGCATTGGTTGATTTCTTGATAATAGCCATTCTTTCTAGAGTGAGATGGAATCTCAGTGTTGTTTTAATTTTCATCTCTTGTATGAGCAGTGATGTTGGACACTTTTTCATATATATGTTTGTTGTTTGTACTTCTTCATCCTAGAAGTGTCTATTCATTTCAGATGCCAAGTTTGGGTTGGGTGTTTAAATTTGGGAGGTATCATTTTTTTGAGTTTTTTATATATTATAGATACTAGTCCTTTGCCTGAGAAGCAGCTAACAAAGTATTATTTACACACTGTGGGTTATTTTATTGCTCTGATGGTAATTTCTGTTGCAGGGGAAAAACTTTCAATAAAACGAGTTTCTATTTGTTAATTCTTTGAAGTATTTCCCATGCAGTCAGGGCTTAGTTCATAAAAACTTTGCCTATACCAACCTCAAGAATTCTCCCTATTCTATCTTCCAGCAGATTTAGTGTTTCTTTTTTAATGTTTGGACTTTTGATCCATTTCAATTTTATTTTAGTGCATTGTGAAAGATATGGGTCTAGTTTTAATCTTTGGCATGTGGAAAACCAGTTTTTCCAGCATTATTAATTAAATAGGTTATGTAAATTTGGTTATTAAACCTAGCAATTTTTTAGTGGAATTTTTGGGATCTTTGTATCATATCATCTGAAAATAGTGGTGATTTTACTTCCCCCTTTCCTAGCCTTATTCATTTTATTTCTCTCTCTTGTCTAATTTCTTTGGTTAATGTTTCCAGAACTATATTTAATAAGAGTGGTGATAGTGGACATCCTTGTCTTGTTCCTGATTTTAGAATGAAAGCTTTTCAGCTTTTGTTCATTCAGTATGATGTTGGCTGTTGGTCTGTCATAGATGGCTTTTATCAGATTGAGATAAAGACTACTTCAATTTTCTGTGAAGTGTCTTTTTTTTTATCATGAATGTGTGTGGGATTTTGTCAAATACTTTTTTGTATCTCTTGTGGTAGTCATATGTTTTTTAGTCCTTGGCTTTGTTAACATGATTTATTACATGTATTTATCTACATGTCCTGAATCATCCCTGCATCCCTGTGATGAATCCTACTTGGTCATGCTGTATAATCTTGATTATTTGTTGCAGTCTATTTTACAGTATCTCAATGAGGATTTTTTTTTCATCTATGTTCATTAGGGAGATTTGCCTATTGTTATCTTTTTTGGTTGGATCCTTCTTTGGTTTTGGTTTGAGGACAATGCTTGCTTTCTGCAATGAATTTGTAAGTATTTCTTTCATTAAAGATTTTGAGAGGTAGCAGCACTGGTCTTCTCTAAATTTCTTGTGGAATTCAGCAATGAATCTGTCAGGGTTTAAGAGTTTTTTGTTGGAGACTTTTTAATTATGTCTTCCATTTCATTGACTGATATGGTTTATTTAGAATTTTTGTATCTTCTTGATTCAGCTTTGGTAATTCGTATGTATCTAAGAGTTCATCCATTTCTTCTATATTTTCCATCTTATTAGAATGTAGATTCTCAATGTAGGTATTAATGATCTCATGCATTTCTGCAGGATCCATTGTGATTTCACTCATTTTATTCCTAATTGTACTGATTTGAGTTTTGCTTTCCTTTTTCTTTTTAATATGGTAGGCTAAGGGTTTATCAATTCTATGTAGTCTTTCAAAAAAAACTAACTCTTGGATTCATTGATTCATTTTATTTTTTTCTCACTTTAAATTCCATTAATTTCTTCTCTGATCTTTATAATTTCCTCCCTCGTACAAGCTTTGTTATTGATTTACTCTTCTTTTACTATAAGCTGTAGTTTCAACATTAAGTTGCCTCTTTGAGATTGTTCTGCTTTCCTGGTATCAGAATGCACTGCTATAAATTTCCCGCATAGGACTGCTTCCATTGTGTCTCATAAGTTCTTGTATGTTATATTGGCATTATCATTTAATTGTAGAAGGTAATTTCTTCTTTAATTTCATCTGTAACTCATTGATTGTTCAAGAGAGTGTTATTTAATTTCCATGTGTTTATGAATTTTCATAGTTTCTTTTGCCATTGATTTCTAATTTTATCACACTCTTGGTCTGACAATATGCATGGGATACATTTAATTCCTTTGCATTTACTTAATCATGTTCTCTGAACTAGTATGTGGTCTGTTTTTCAGACTATCCTATGTATGGCTGAGAAGAATGTATATTCTGATGTTTGAACACTGTAGACATATACTGAGTCCATTTGTTCAAAAGTTTGGTTTGGTTCTAATTTTGCATTGTTAATTTTGTGTCTAATTGGTCTGTCTATTTGTAAAAGTGGTGCTGAGGTACCCTATTATAATTATATTAGTACTTATATGATTTTTCATATCAGTTAATACTTGTTTTATATATTTGGGTGTACTGGTATTTGGTGCATATACATTTATGTTTATTATCTTTTTCCCTTGGATTATTCCCTTTACGAGAATGCAGTGACCTTCTTTATCTCTCTTAATTAGTCTTAGCTTGAAATCCACTTTGTCTGAAAATGGAATAGCTATCCATGTTTTTATGAGTTTGTATTGCATGGAATATTGTTACAGTCTATGAATTTCTTTTTGAGTTGAATGTATTTCTTGTATGCAGCATATTGTTGGATCTTGCTTCTTAATCCATTCTATTTCTACCGATAATTTTATTTTTAATTTAATTTTTTGGCTGATTTTTAACTGATAAAAAGATAAAAATTAAGAAGCTGGATGTGATGGCTCACACTTGTAATTCCAGCACTCAGGAGGCTGAGGCAGGAGGATCTTTGTGAATTCAAGACCAGCCTGGGCTACAAAGTGAGCTCGAGGTGAGCCCAAACTGCATAGTGAGACCCTGTGATAAAAAACCCACCAAAACTATGTATATATAAATTAAATATATATATATATATGGACTGTCATGTGATGTTTTGACACATGTATACATTGTGTAATGTTTGAAAAAGGTTAGATGTGCCCATCTTCCCCAAAATTTTACCTTTTTTATGCTAAAAACCTTCAGAATGTTTTCACCTAGCTTTTTGAAATGTACAGTACTGCATATGTATTTATTAACTGTAGTAACACTACTGTGCAATAACACACCACACTTGTTGCTTCTAACCATAGCTTAGTACACATTATTCAACATTTCTCCATTCTTTTTTTCTTCTTCTTGACTTCCACAGTCTCTGGTAGCCAGTATTCTACTGTCAACTTCTATGATAGTATATATTTTAGATTCTACATATCTGTGAGATTATGCAGTATTTGCCTGTCTGTGTCCATTTTTCTTTTACTCTCTCTTTCTTTCTTTCTTTCTTTCTTTCTTTCTTTCTTTCTTTCTTTCTTTCATCAGCACTGGGAATTGAACCCAGAGCCGTTGCACTAAGCTGCAATCCAGTACTTTATGTTTTTTATTTTGTGACAGGGTCTCACTAAATTACTCCGGCAAAATCCAGCATCTTCCTTTCTTTGCCTCTCGTGTTCTAGGATTACATATGTGCATCATTGCTTGGGGCTTATTCCCCCCCTCCCACCAGCGATCAAACTCACGACCTTGCGCTTGCTAGGCAGGTGCTTTAAGCCACTGAGCTAAATCCCCGGCCCTTATTTTTGAGCGATTAGGCAAATTATCACTTTTTATGTTCCTTACTTATTTTAATCTTCTGTGATCTTTCTTCTTCACCTCTTATTTTCAAACACCTCAATACTGTCAAAAACAATGAGAGAGAGAGAGAGAGAGAGAGAGAGAGAGAGAGAGAAACAGACAGACAGAGAGACAGAGAGACAGACAGAGAGGGCTAGATTTTGTTAACATTGTCCCATAAGGGAGTTGGTTATCACAACTTCTTTTCTTTGTATTCTACTGCTAGTTATTTACAATTTATATTGAAATCGGAGAGATTAGTTTATTCTAGGATTTCCCCTAAGACAAAAGACCTGGTAACTATAGCAGCACTGCCATGCAGTCTCTTGAATCCACAACAAAAATGTGTCTAGAAATGCTTAGTACAGTCTCCCAAAGCAAACATTGCTGTGATGAGTGACAGACTAAAACAATAGGAGCTGCTTCTGTTGCCATAGAAACAGGCCTTTCCATCTGAGTGGTTCCATCCCAGGATTCACAATCTAAAGCTTTGCAAAGGTATACTCTTCTTAACTTCCCTACTGGTTTGCACTCACTGCCAGACTAACACTGCTGAGATGACTGGCATGGGAAAACAATGGGGGCAGCCCCTCATTGCCATGGCAACCCAGATTTTCAGTAATTTCCCTTGGTGGGAAGTTAAAAGAACTTTGTTGCAGATGTCTATGGTACCAAAATCAAATAACACTTAAAAAGTATAAATATGATAAGTTCGATGGAACTTAAATGCACACCTCATGCACTGGGGTCTAGTGATGGTCATATTTTCTGCAAAAAATATATGGTTTACAATACATTAGCGACTCACAATTTAGATAATGAAATTCTGCAACAGAATAAACTTTATCTTCCTGAAAAAGAAATTTATAAGAAGGGCAAAAAAGCTTTCTTAAATAAAATAACTATGAGTTTTTAAAGATTGTTTTGTTTGAGTGTCTTCTGAAAGGAAGTGTTCTGTTAAGAGAACCTAAGAGGGATATATATGGTGAATTAGCTGGCACATTTGCAACTAACCACATATCTGGAAGGAATTCCATCCACACATTGATTATCAAAATATTGGATTTGTGAATTTATAATAAGCTGGCAGTCCATTATCTTTATTTTAAAAATTAAGATGAGAAATGGATTATAAAAATGTACAGAATGGATTATTTCAGCATTGAGTCAATAATCTGACCTATGAGGCAGATATTAGAATTTTCCACATTCTCAAGAGTCAGTGGTAACTCTGGGATGACACAATAAGTAGTGGATAAATAGCCTTTTAACTCAGATAGCTAGGGTAGATCCTCCTTTTTAAAAATTTTTCCATCTTACTTTAACCCACACAATGTGTACTTATTAAATACCATTAGAGAATCTAATCAAAGTGTGATTTTACTACAAACTAAATGACCGTGTGGTTTAGATGCTATAGGTCACATTTGTATTCTTTTTCCTGATTACATGAATGAGGAGCAGACCATTGTTTCTCCAGAACTGACACAATAATTTACTTTGCATCATAATCAAAAAAAGATATAGATTAAATCATAGTGTAACTTATTTGACTTGTTGGATAGGCAGATATAAAGTCCACACAGCTCCATGATGAAGGAAAATGAATGAAAATATGGTTCAAATCCTATGAAATGTGCATAAGGTAAACGTGTAGAAGTTCAGGACAGCTGGCACACCTCAAATTATAGACAGTCTACCAGGCTGGGCAGTCATCAGTATGAGCTACTGGCCACCTAGTATTGATCTAAGTAGAATATTTTATAAACAAATAGCAACTGTAAGTGATTGAGTGCCGGTTTTCACATTTGCTAGCTCTACAGCATCGATTTTGTGCAAGCAACCCAAACTCTAAACCTCAATAAAGTGAGATAATCATCCTTAAGCTATAAAATTGGTATGAATATTTAATAAAATATTAAACTTATAAGCATCTAAAGTAATGATTGGACCACAGGGAAGAGTCAGTAAAAATTAGATAGCTCTACTATTTGTTCTGTGGAAGTCAAAGGTCAAGTCACAATGGATCATTCGTTTCCTCCTCAATAATAGAGGAAACCTACAGAGACAACATTCATTTTTGTAGTAGCCAGGAAGACATAGCTTAGTGATAAATACTGTTACTGTTCTCACCACTAGAAACATACTCTGGGTATGAGAAGAGGCAGTGGGCCAGAGACATAGCTCAGAGGTGCATCGCCTGCCTAGCAAGCATGAAGTCCTGAGTTCGATTCCCAGTACTGGAAAAAAAAAAGCCATTAATTCTCAAACAAAATTGCATGTTTTCTTGTCAGGAAGTATGTAAAGTATAGAAAGAGTAAGGGTTCAACTCCTTTGGCTTACAATTAATAAAGACGTAGGTATAGTTGACAGTATGCACCTAATTTTCAGACTTAATTTTCAGACTTAATACATGCTACGATGGCTCCTTCTTTTTCTTTCTACCACTGCCAAGTGTCAGCCTGTTCAAAGTGATCAGGAATCCTAGAGTATATTCCATCAAATAAGTAGGGTAAGCTATGTGGAAATGAGGCTTGATTTTAATTTGGTGACAATGAAAGAAAGGCAGTAAGGGAATATGAAGTGAAGGAAATACTAATTATTAGCATTAATAAAATTATTGAGCTTTAAATTAGAAACTAGGAGTGGATTTTAGACTGCTATGACAAATTTATAAATGAATTGGCTTATAAACAGCGGGCATTTTTTCTCACAGTCCTGCAGTTCAAGATCAAGGAGGAGGCAGGTTGATTTAATTGTCTGGTGAGGGCCTGATTTTTTGTTATAGGTGGCACTTTTTCTGTGTGTTTTTACTTGGAGGAAGGGATAAAGTCACCCTCTTAGGGTTTATTTTATAAATGAGCTAATCCCATTCATGATGACCTGTCCTTGTAACCTAATCACCGACAAACCCCAAATCCTACCAACACCACGTTGGGGCTAACACTTCAACATACGAATTTTGGAGGATGCAAAAATTCAAATGAATGCAGTCTTATGGTTCACTGCACCAATTTATCAGTACTTACTGCATAGAGAAATGTGACGTTCCTGTCAGTTTTGCAATACGAGTGTCTAGTATTGAGCTCATTTGATTCTGTCCAGGTCGGATAATGACTGACCCAAGTCATATTCTCTTTCCAAAGGTGCTATGATACAGTTCTTATTTATTCATTTGAAGCAGGAAAAGGAATGAATTATTGTGTACAGTACAATAAAATGGACATAAAATGACTCCTATATTTCAAATACTTTCCCATTCTTGCTAGGGTGTGTCCTAGAACGAGGATGCTAGGACCACCAAAAACAGTTGGGTTTTATAGTAAATACCCACTGTGTTTCTGTAAGCTAACTCAAATTGACTTTTGACAGGATTAAAGAAGATATTAACATACCTGTGGAATTTGTTTTTTATGACTAAATTACCTCTCCAAAAAAGAAATGAAAACTGTGACTTTTAAAAAATATATATATGAGCGGTTCTTAAATTTTAAAAGAAACACTTATATAGTACAGAAGTGTGACAACTCTTCATGCAGTTTTAGGGGTGAATAGATCATTTTCCTATTTTTAGTAAGTCTTTGTACTGCCTGCTGGATATTGCCATATTGGATAATTAAACATTTGAAGCAGAAAAGAAAATTTATTCCTATTGATTGATGGTACGACATTTCCTACCTTTGTAATTAATTAGTACACTGGTGCATATTTCACTGCTATGATTATGAGAAAAATTCCTCTCTGTGTCTCAATACTGATGTTGGTATCTAATGTTGTTGTTGTTTTGTTGTGTTGTGTTTGTTTGTTTTCTATCCATATCAGTTTCTTTTCTTGGTTGCTCCACCTCAGTTTTTGTCTAGGAAACTACTCTTTACCATTTCTTGCAGTACTGGTGAGACTACCAATTCATGTACTCTATCTTTTTCTGAGACTGGCCATTGGCTGCCATTTCTACATTCTCTGAGGACACGCCCATTGTCATTCACACTGGTAAATTATACGCTGTTATCAATAAAACTGCCCTCTTATTGTAAATATAATGCTACTATTTGCAAACAAAGAATTCTAAGGACTTGCCAATCTATACTACTGATTTATTTTTGAGTGTATAGTTTCTTTATTTTGATTAACCTGTTCTTTGGATATTTTGTATACTTTAGCTAATAGTCTACTTTTTATATTTTGTTTTTACCACTTATGCTTTGACTCCAATTTCAGAATTTATAAAACCATTTTCTGTTTTTTTTCAACATGGTAGAATTAAATAAAGAATATCCACCTTCAGTCTGCAAATTCACTATCTAGTTTAATAGTTTTTGATTCATGATTTTTGAAAACATTCAATATCTTGAAAAGGGACAATATGCAATACAATTCCATAATGCTAGTTTCAGTATGTACTTAAATTATCTAAAGTAGAGTCCTTTAAAATTATTTAAAATATTAAAGAATAATTAATATGATTTTCTGGTAGGTAATTTTTTATATAAATCTCTCTTATCCATAATTATTCAACACATGTGAATTTATATTAGTTTTCTTCCTGTTTTTAACACTATCTTATAAGTACTAATTTCAAATAATCATATAAATATATATAAATATCTAACACTTAAACAATTTATGTTTCTGAGTAATTAAATATTAGTATAATATTTAAGCATGCATAAATGAATGAAATACATTTTATTGTGACAAATAACTGCAGATGTTTAATATGGGGTGTATATCTATGACTGTATATGTGCAGATATATGAATAATATTTTATTTACACACACCTGACTTCTTCAACTAACTTCCTGTGCAGTGGTCTTGCATTATACTTCTTTCTAATTTGTCCTTTGAGATGAGCCTTCACATGATAGATGGGGGTTTTAAATTATTTTAATTTTTATGATGAATTTTGATACTATCCATAAGTAGGACTATAGAATATTTAATCCTCATGTATTCATAATTTAAAATCAAGGACCAGCAAACAATGGCTGATCTCCTTTCAGTTTCATCATCTACTTCCAACACTTTTGTGAAGTTTGAAGCCAATTTTAGACATATATATTTCCTCCTTAGTGTATATATTTGTCACTTTAAAGAATGTCTGTCATCTTTTAACATAGGCACAACATCATTATCACATCTAATAACAAACGGGTCTTCCATTTCCGGTAATTGTAAAGTAGCCTATAGTAGACCTGTTGTCTCATTTAAATAATTACTAGCTCTATACAAACATATGAACAAAAATTGCTTAAAGACATCAGAAGCATAAAGAAATAAGAATAAATGCTGTTCATTGAATGAGAGACGTAAATTTTTTTTCCCTCTGGGCATGAGAGTTGCAGGAACAGGGCAGTCTTGACTACTCAGTTAGATACTGGAGAGTGGAACAGCTAGAGGCTTTAAAAACTGAAAGGAAAATATCCTAAAACATTTAAACAGATAATAGGAAGTCCCAAAACCTGTATACTGATTCTCCTGACATCCGTAATTTATTGCTAAAGTGTAATTGTGCAGAGCAAGACTGCAATGAACCCAGAATAAAATCACAGACACAAGGCTAAAATGTGAGCAAAATTTCATTGGCTTCCACCCTGGAGAGTAAGAGTTTTGTGTTGACATTTTGTCAAGTTGCAGGTGCTTAATACAAGGGTTACATGCTTGGAATAAAGTCAGCAGAAAGGGTCATGCCTGAATATCAAGTGCAAAACCCAAACCACAAGTAGTGTGGACCTCACAAAGACTAATAAAAGCTTTTATAGAATTAAAGAATCCTTAATAATATAATGTGTGCTAAAAATTATGCCCAGAAAGGCAGAAAAATCTACTATCTTAAGAATATAATACATTACGTTTCCAATGTAATAATAAAAAATTACAATAACTGAAAGATTAGGATAAAACACCCTTACAGAACAGCAGAGTCAATAAAAGCAATCTAAAGATGACTCGTTTAAAAAGGCTTTGTATTATGATATTAAATAATTTATAAAAAGAACAAAATGAATGAAGGAATAGGATTTTTAGGGTATGTATGTAAAACCAAATCAACTAGAAATCCTATAACAAAATATACAATATTTGAAATTGTACAAAACATCATTGTTTGAGAATATAATACTTTTGGATATATTCTAACAAAGAAGCAGTGAACTTACAGAAGGCATAATAGAAGGTGACTGATTAGAAATTTTTATTATAGTTCAAAAGTCTAATATGTAAATTAAAATCTAAAACAAATATATTTGTAAAAATAAAGTTGAGGTAAAATTTTAAGTATTTTAAAACTTGAGATTTTCCCTCTATTTTTCCCAATTTTTTCTATGGTTACCCTGTCTTTTATGCATGAAGTCTGCTAGCCACACCTCCTCTGACATTTTTTCTCTGTCACTAACTCAGCCTTCTTGCCAAGTTTTTCTTCATTCTTCAGCTTATTTTTGCTCTTTAGACATCTTTAAATATCTTTCCTTTCCCCCTAAATAAACAAGCTCACCTTTATTATTAGATGAATGAGATCTTGATGGGATAAATGGACAGACCAATCTATTTTCCTTATTTGCATTATTCTTTCATTTAAACGTATTTCCCCTTTTAGTATCTCAGTTAAATTCAACATGTTTTTCAGTACTAAATGGTGAGGTTTCTCTTGGCATTGAATAGATTAGTAAAAAAAAGAAGATTCTCATCCTCCTGTCCCAGGAGAATTTAAATTTCCTTGAAGTAAGACTTACCTGAGAAAACCTTTTGTTGCCTATCCAATACCACCTTCTTTATTTATTTACTGCTATCAAGGCCCATTGTTGGTTGCTAGTTCATTTCTGTAAAACAGCAATATATACTTCTTAAGAGTGTGAACAGTGTCTGCTCTAAACGAACCTGTGTCTATGCCTTTCTTGCTGGCCTGATCCAGTTTTTTACTGTTATTTACAGCTATACGAATCTCTTCAGGCCTATGGAATTGAAAGAGAAATTCGAGTGCCTTACTGGCAAACATTTGTTTCCTGAGAAGAAGGCATGAGCTCAGGATGAGAAAGCACTTCTCTTCTTGCTTCCTAGTTTTCAATAAAATTGTGATTATTTGGAGCGTGTAGTTATGGGAAAATAAACCTAATAAAAGTAAAACAAAAACTAGAAAAGCCAATTTGTCAAGAAGCACGTGTACGTGGAAGAGGCTAAGTTACTGATGACTTCATTAAACTTTTAAACAAGATTTTAACCTCCTATTTCTGGATTTTGTTTTGAAGTAATTGTAGTTCTGGTTGCAATAACTGTTAGATTATGTTTTTAAGTCTCTTACCCAAAGAAGAAATCCTTACCAACCAATCCTGTATATATGAACAGTTTAGAAACAGCCCAGCAAAAAATACTGCACTATGAAGAATCCAATTTGATGTTATCATATTTTATAAATCAGAAAAAAATGTTATGTGAGCCTTGCCTTAAATGATCAAGAATTGTACTTATTCTTCAGGTTTTCCCAGCTAAAAAAGCGTGACTAGTACAGTGAAGTAAAATTAAAATCTATTTTCTAACTTTCTATTTTTATGTAAGTTGGATTTACTGGCTAATAATGTCCTGTGCATTTAAGTTACTTCTGCTTTTACTATGCCTACTTAGTGTGGAAAAGTGAGTTAATAGAATATATAGATATCTATATCTACATGTATGTATGTATGTATCTATGTATGTATGTATGTATGTATGTATGTATGTATCTATCTATCTATCTATCTATCTATATTGCTCACAAAGTTTCAGAGTTGCAAAGAATATTTTTGTGTTAAATATTTGCTAAGACTTTTCTTACATCCTCAGGTGATAGGAATTGGAATAATCATGTTTTATCTTCTGGCAATAGTTTCTATAGCTATTACTTCATTCTGTTGAGAAAAAAATACGCTCTGTGTAGTTCCCAGTGATTTTAATTCCCATTGAAATAGAACTATTTTTCCCACCCTGACATTATTTCCAATGTACTCTTCCTAAGTTTTGAAAAAAGCTGATATAAGTAGAAAAAATTCTACCTGTTATTGGGATGTCATGTAATGTGTCAATACATGTGTATATACTATAATGTTCTAACCAGGGTATACATATCTATTGCCCCAAAGATTTATCATTTCATTATGTTGAAAACATTCAAGATCCTTCCTTCTAGCTGTTCAAAAATACACAGCACATTATCTATAATCACCCTGCTGTGCAAGAACACACCAGAGCTTCTTCATTACACCTAACCGTACCCGGGTACTCACTGGCCAGCCTTTTCCTCTTTCCCTCTGTGCTTCACTCCCAGCCTCTGGTAATCAACCTGCCAGTCTCAGTTTCCATAAGAAAAACATTTTTTAAGATCCTGCAGATGAGTGAATATCTTTCTGTGCCTGGATTACTTAGCATAGTTATCTCTAGTTCCAGCATCCTAAATTCTAAAAGAATGATTACAGTACACTATTATTTTAAAAAACCTCAATAATTTGCTGAGTGCCTGCCTATTATCTTTGACATCAGCTAAACTAGCATCTATTCAATTATTTTCTTAATATGACTCATCTTGCTTCACTCTAAGTAGACATAGGCATTACATACTGTTTTGATATCTCAGTTATATTTTAATTATAGACATTATAAGTAAATTTTAAAATGAAAACTTAATGTTCAGCCTACTCACATGTACTCATATCGAAAAGCTGTGTATTACATGTTTTCTTATGCATATGCTTTCTTTCTTAAACCTTACTCTCCCTACTATGTCAATTCCTCTTTCTCTGATTCACTACCTTCATTCCTTCTTTTCTTCCTTTCTTGCTCCTGAAAAGAAAATTATAACTTCACTTAATATGAAGGTACAAAGTATAATGATTGTGAATCTTTCAAATTAAATAGATCTATCATTTCAGGATTAGGCATAGTTTATTTTTTCCCATTACTATTGTAGCAAAATTCAGACTCTGGTAAGGCATGTCTTTGATCTGAAGTAAGCATTTTTATTAAAAATTAAGAAAGGTGACACAATAAATTTTTCTATGCATATTCAATTGGAACTATCCTTCCAATTGAGATAGTATGTTTGTCTATCTCAGTTGGGAGGATAGTTATTTTAATAATTTAAACAACTCCTATAAATTCAGTATAATGTAATGAATGTAAGCAACACATTTGTAGTATGTTTTGAAGTTCAATGGTATAATAATTCCTGCTTTGTTTTTTGAGTACTCTTTTTCTGTGTGTATGTAATTCTACATAATTTTTAATTTTTTGTCTATTCCTTAAAAGAGTTCATTGCTTTTTTGACAGAGGTTATACTGAAACTGTAAAGCATTTTGGTTAGTATAAAGTTTTAACACTATTTATTCTTCCAGTCCCTGAACTTGGTTTCTTTCTAATTTTTTCTTTTCCCTTGAATTTATTTCAGCAATGTTTTATATTTTTCATTGCAGATATCTTTTACTTTTTTTGGATGAATTTATTTTAGATCTATTATTTTTAACTTGTAATTATGGTAAATGGAATTGCTTAATTTTTATTTCTGAATTTTATTTTTGAGAAATCATTTGATAGATAGCAATGCTATTGATGTTTCTGGATTAGTTGTATGTCTTGCAATTGTAACCAATTTTTTCATCAAGCTTTTGGTATTTTCTTCATACAAGATCATGTTTTCTACCAAGACTGACAATTTGAATTTTTCTATTCAATTTGGATGCCATGTATTTCTTTCCCTGGCCTGGGTGCTCATTCAGAACTCTGTCAAGTACAAGTGGAAAATGTTGGCTTCCTTGTCTTTTTTCAGATATTAAATTGCAACTTTCCCCCATTCAGTATTATGTTGGTGCTTTTTTGTGTGCAATATCATTTTGGAATTGAAGAATTATTTATTCCAGTCCTCTTAATCTGGCTTTCTTTGTGCCTGTCTGCCATGGTTGGTATATTGTGTTAATTTGATAAATTTAGAAGTTTAACTAAGTGACTCAGCAGTTCTAAATCCTATGATCAAGAGGACTTGCTTAAAGCAAATGTTTATACCTAAAACATTGTAATTGTTGATTCATTGTGTCAACTTGTGCAGTTTACAAGCTTAATTAAGCAACTCAGCTGGGGGCCAGAGGCATCACTTTGTTACCATCCTCAGCTTCTACAAGAGGAGGACTCACACAGTACTAGAGCTTCAATCACCCTGGGGTGGGTACCCTGCTTATGGTGTAAGGGGGGGAAAGAGGCTTGCTCTGCCCATTCCCCACCACCTTTTCGCTCTTGTTGCTTTTGCTATCTTTTGCTGCCATGAACAGTGCACTGCCCCTTTGCCATGTCATCCTGCCTTGGAGCCAGCTGATTATGAACTGAAACCTCTACAAACTATGAGCTAAATAAACCTTCCACTCTTTAAATAGGGATGTTAGGTGTTTTGTATCAGCAACACGAGAAAAGTAACCAAGATCCTATCTTTCAGCAATTCTAAACTGACCAGATTTGTTGGGAGCCTGCTACTGTTGTGTTGCCACTATTTCACAGTAAGAGGGAAATCCAAGCCTAGGTTTATCCAAAATATACAGTTTGCCAGTTATTTAAAAAGAGAGAGGTGCATACCTGGCAATAATAGTCCTGGGGCTTCAACAGGCCTCTGATTGTAGTTGTGCACTCTGAGAATCTGTCTGGCTTAGGCCAGTCACCATAAATGCACAGGCCCAGGATCTTATACTATAGATGAGAACGCTACCAATGCTGCAATGCTGTGTGGCATTTCAGGCCCACAGCCCACCAAGACCACCACAACCTTGTGAAGGACCAAGGTCCACAAAGATGTGGACTACATATTACTAAGTTGGACAGCTGGCTCAAAACTGCTTCAAATAGCCATAGGAGAACGTAGGCAGAGCAGATTTGTTATAGTTCATATGCCATCCTCCGGCCCTGGAGCTGTAGCAGAAGATCCATCTTCTGCAACACATTGGTGGGGATGGTGGCCATTAGGACCTGCCATGGCTTAGGTTTCACAAGCTTAGCCGTGAAGTTCTAAGGTAAAGTCGTGTGCTTATTACACTGTCCTACCCCTCATGAATGGCGTATTGTATCCCGCCATGGTGCCTGTGGTCCGGGTAGTATTTGTGAATGGAGTCCCTTGGTCAACTATGCTGACCCTAAACTAGGTCCTGCCTGAGAGACAGTTGTAAGAACCTGTATAGCTTTAGGTGTTTATGGAGGCTCATGTGCTGATTTTGGTGTCATTGGCTAAAACGTAAGTCCATTACATAGGAGTGCAGTGTCTGCCTGGTATTGTGGAGCTCAAGAGACCCATCTCTGAGCACTGGCCTGGAGATGGTTGTGCTCAACAAAATAGGAGAATGGGTGGTAGAGACAGTCCCTTGACTAGCAATGCTGTTGTTGTACTAGGTCACACCTGAATCTCATAGCTACAGGGGCTTGTACAATCGTGGAGGAGAGTGGTGTGGGCCTACTCTACTTCAAGCCTGAAAATGATCTTGGTTGCAGCTAGGTTCAGTCTCAATGGCATACCCTTCTCCAGTTGATACCACAGAGGCCTGTCTAGAACCGCAATCTGTGAACTCCAGCTTAAAATGCAAAATCTTTGGTTTCTTCCAGATGTTAGTTCTCTGTAATTGGTTTGCTACAGGGCTCCCAAAGATCTGTACTAGATTTCCTGACTTTATCCTCAGCTGGTTGTATAGTGCGCCCTCCTTTGAGACCTGAAATAGAAGTAAGGGTGCTGTCTGAAGTCAGTAGCTCAGCCTGTGCCCGGTCCCATGGCTCAGTCTGTGGGCAGTAGCCTGGGGCTAGTGATTTAGAAGCTTTCTCAGTATTGATTTTTCACTGTGGTGGATTTCATTCAGGGCTTCAGGTCAAAGGCCTGGAGTGAATTATCTCTCCCCAAAACAGGAAGCATCCCATTCAGTCCTTGCCTGCTTGAAGTTGGGGGAGGAGTAGTACAGACAGGCCCCTGCCTTCTTCATTCTTTTCCTTTTGTTATACTAAAAGCAAGCATTATGTTCTCTTACCTGATTTTGTTAGCTCTTGTAAAAGTAGTTTAGTGGTAATAACTGTTTCACATCCTGTATCTGAGGGGAGAAGATCCTTGGTATGTCTTGCTCAATATCCATCTTGTATTATTTTGTTGGTTCTTTTGAGACAGAGTCCTACTATGTAGTTCAGGCTGGCCTTGAACTCACTGTGTAGCACAGACTGGACTCAAACTCACAGTGATCCTTTTGGCTCAGCCTCCCAAATACTGGGATTATAGTTGTGCACCACCATGCCTTGTTTAGTGCCTATAATGTGCTCTTAGAATGAAGAGTATGAAGTCTACATTAAAAGATAATTGATATGGATTTAACTAAACTGGAAGGACACATTTTCTTAATTTTTTATTCTTTTATTCTTATATATATTTTTAATGATCCTCTCCCTAATTTGGATACTTGTGTCTTTATTTCATGAAATTTTTATCAGTACTTGTTTACATTACATTGTGATTACATTGCTTGTGTGGAGCTGATACACATACATAAAACATCTTACGTTTTAATCCCCTCTAACTTCATCTCTTATTCTGCTTCACTTTACCATTATATAGCCTTAATTTATGTATTTTCCTAGAGAAAAACCTCAATTATAATTTATGCTTATTTTCCAATGAAACTAAATATAATAACAGTGTTTGGTTTTTGTACTTAAGACATGGAATTAGTGGTTCAGATATGCCTAATGTATGATGTAAATAAATAATTAATTTGATGTTTGAATAATATGACTGAAGCCAACAGTGTCTCCTGATGCTACTCATTTTCCAAAAATTTAACATACTTACGAAATTAAAAATAAAATAAAGAAAAACAATGTAAATTTTGGCAGTACAATGTAACTGTATTTCTTTCTTTCTTTCTTTCTTTCTTTCTTTCTTTCTTTCTTTCTTTCTTTCTTTCTTTCTCTTTCTTTCATTGTTTTTATGGTACTAGGAATCAAACTCATGACCTCACTCTTGCCAGGCAGGTACTGTGTCACGGACCTATAACCTTGGCCCTCTGTATAGTATTTTGAAAGACTGTAAGATGCTCCTTCTTGAAAGGTAGAAATGCCCAATATTTTTAATTGTTGGCATAAACTCTTGGACTAGGTTGACTCATGAGACAATCCTACTTCATTCTGTTGGCTTTTATTTAACACAATACAGGAGATTTTCTAGGTTATTCGTGGCTTTTGTTGCTGTTGAGTCTTGTTTTGGTGATCTAAATCTCCCATTTAATCAATTTCACCTTAGCTTCTATGTATTGGTGATGAATATGTGGTTGTTTTGTTCTGTAAATTCTGTTTTCATTTTCTTGCTTGGTTTAAGTGAAGGATTCATTAACCCTATTAAAGAAGGATTTATCCATTTGCCTCTGCTTTATCCTATTGAATTAACTATGATAGTTTGAGATATGTAATTCACATAGTTACTTTTATATTGTGGGTATGTTAACCCCTTTGCCTGTCTTTCCATGGCATAAAATCTGCAAGAAATCAAAAACAAGTGCATTAATTACATTTCTCTTCCAAGAAACAAAAAAAATTTTCTTAACTAAGAAAAATAGTACTCTGAACTTTGAGCTGGTGATCTCAAGATGCCCATTTGCATACTTGTATTGCACTAAAGGCTGTTGGTGATCTATATCAAAATTTTTTTCAGTAGATCTAATTTCTTAATTGTTCTTTTGCAACAATAAAAACTTATGTATATTGATTGATTCCTTTATATTCTTCTTTTCAGTCATTCAAGTGGTAATGATCTACACTGATAATCAAAGGTAAAAATAACCCCAAAATAGAACAAAGTGAGGAAAATTAACCTATTGCTTCAATATTCTTCAAGTCAACTCATGTAAGTTAAAGTTGAAGCATTATTATTAATGTGGACTTAATTTTCCACTTTTTGATAATTACCAGTAAGCTTATTTCTAGCTTTATCAAAATCTGTACTTAGGGTCTTAATGTATCTGTTTGTCTCTGTAGAGTAACTTGCCTGTCTACTGTAGAATGCATTTTGTTAGAAATACTGTCTCTCTTGTTCCATAATGCACTTCTAGCACCTAGCGTAATGCCTGCCATCAGAGAGGTATTTATCTGAAGAAGAGCACAAATAGTTTAGGCTAATTACACCATATAACAGAGTATTCTTTTGTTTCTAGGCCATATACCAAGGTTTTAATGTTAAACAGAACTTTGAATTTACCAATCCAATTCCCAGAGAATTCTAGGCATTACATAATTAGCACCTTGTCATACAGTTTTTGTCTCTTAGAGAAAGAGAAATGAAGACACTATTGCAATTTTTCTGGAGATGACCATCAGTGCTTTTCACTGTCTCTTGGTTTTCTCTCCCAGAATAAAGTGAGATTAGATTCCACTCAGTCACTTTAGAGTTTTCTAGTGCAATTCTCTAGTATTTGAATTGTTAATCTTGAGGAGGAAATTTCTGACAGTTAGCTTTGTGTGAATGTTTTGTGTTTGCCTCAAAATTCAAATTTAAATTTAATCCCCAGTGCAACGATATTGTCACAACTATATGAGATTAACCCTTGGGGACTCCACCTTCATTGATTGATTAGTAGCTAATAAAAAAAAAACCAGGGGACTACTAGGCTTTTTTTGACCATATCTTCTTCTTCCATATGAAAATTCAGGCTATATTTTCTTCAGTGGATGCAATTTTTAAGTCAAGAACTGGAAGCAGAAACTATAGCCCTCTCCAGACATTAGTTTTGTAAGCACTTTTATTTTGCATTTCTTATCATCCAGAACCTTGAAGAAATTAAAATCTGTTCTTTGTAAACTTTCTCGTTTCAGATATTTTGTTATAGTAGCACAAGTGGAGAAAAATCCTTGTGTTTGTAAAAACTGGGTGGGTGGATTCAGTAATACAGGTCACTAATTCACAAGAACTAAGTGTACCTGGATCCAGACTTAGTGAGTCTTGGAGAATGGAGAAACACTAACAGTAAATGGCCTCACAATATCGCAGTTGCATGTAATAGAAACTAAACTAGACATTATTAGAAGTGATTACACAAATTGTCTATTTCCTTTCTTTGACTAATTAAGGCTGGGCAAACAAGTATATCTTTACATATGTATTTCAAAAATATAAACAATATAGCTATTTTTCTGAAAACTTATTAGGATTTTGGGTACTTTTTAAAATGGACACATTAATCTAAATATATCTCTACTGGTTAAGTATAAGGCAGAGGAAAAATTGAAGAATCAGAGAAGTTCAGTTAGGTCAAGTGATATATCAATAACTTACTTAAACTTATTCTAAGCTGCAGATACACTTGATATAATAAGATGCATTTACTTCATAAGAAATTAGTACAGGATTAGTGTGAATAATTAGCCAGGGTAAGATGTTGTGGATATTTTTCAAATTATACATAAGAGAGAGGAATTCATTTTAAAAATTATCCAAGCTCAAAAGTTATTAGATGATTGCAGGAAGTGAAAATAAGTTTTTTAACAGTAGGGATACATAAGAAACAAATATAAAAAGGAAGCTAAAGATAGTTTATGTCGATGATAGGTCAATCATCCAAGGATAATGCCTTGTAAACCAAATGTGTTAGTAGTCTGTAGTAGTAGTAGCAGTACTAGTAATAATACGGTACTACCAAAAGAAAATGTAAGAAATTAGCATTTGACAACAAAACAGAATTGCTTGAAGATCACAACATTACTAGTTCTAGAACCAAGACGTATTTTTTTAAGAAAGTAAAGTATTCACAATACAAAATAAAGTATTCAAGATTCTCGACATTACTTTCTGTTTGTACATAAAGCTGAATTATCTGCCAATGACTCTACTCTTAAGTCTTAGCATGGAGAAGAGAGCAAACTGACCAGGATTTCTAAAATAGTATGAAATTATATATATATATATATACATATATATAGTCCTAGGCCAGTGCCTGGTAGACTTACTACTTTTTTCTTGAATTAGACGCATAGAAGATGTTACGGCACAGTTAGAGTGGGCTTCAAGAGTAGGGAGGAGAAAGAAGTTGAGAAATAATATAGGTGGTCTCCGGTGGACACAGTGGAACCAAGTTTGACTTATTTGCTGTCTTGATCTATATACTAAGTTCTTTCCATACCAACCAGACTCTGCACCATATATATCTTAGCATACTTTCTGAATTATTTCCTGAGGTTTTAATTCCTCGTTGATCACTGGTACTTGGATAACTGGCAAATTATGATCCAGTATATCTGGGGCTGAGGTCCGAGGCTCTGATTTTGTAATGTGCAATGAGGCGTACCACAGACACTGACCATCTCTGGAATAGCAATGCATGGAGCAGTGGGTCTCCAAGTATAAAATGCACTTAAATAACCATGCCACCAGCGACTATGACACAGGAGAGCCAGGGTGGGACCTGCTAATCTGCATTTCTAACTGATTTATAAGGGATGCTAATGCAACTGGTCTGAGGAAAACACTTGCAAAACCACCTGTCTACACTATCATTTATGGTGTTGTCTTCCTCCCTCCTTCCCTCTCTTTCTCCCTTCCTTCTTTTATCTCTCCTCCATCCTTCCTTTCCTCTTTCTCTTGGTCTCTGTTTCTCTGTCTCTCTCTCTTTTCCTTGACTAAGTGAGTGAATCTTCTTTCATGTATGTGTTTTCCCTTTGGCGCTTTGGCTTTTTGGCTACTATTGTTACCTAGAGTAAGTTTTTTTAGAGACCTTTGCTCAATATCAAATATTTGGAAGTTGGCACAAACTAAATGCCCAAGAGTTGTGCAGACTAAAATCTAATCTGTAGAAAAATGGGGTTACTCTTAGAATACTTCTTTCATCCTTTTTGCCTTCTGATTAAATGAAAAACACAGAAAAACATTTTGTACTCTCCTTTATAAGGAAATATTTAGACGCTTTTGTGTACTGTCTTCTGCTAATCGTCTCATTTTAGCCACTTTTTTAGCCTTTGTTATCCCCTACTAAGTTATAGTTGAGCTATTCTGGCTGACTTCCCCAACAGAAATCACTTATTTCTCCATAATTTCTCATTCTCTGTATCAAATATTGCTTCCCCACCTTTCTAAATCAAAATTATGCACTTAACCTATTATAATTCTTTCCTCTTAGATGATCTTTAAGAAACTTATTTCAATCATATTCCCTATTTGATCTAAACTCTTCACATTTTTTTTTATTTAAAAGAGAATAAAACAAAAGGGGGCAGTACAGAG
>PVJX010018626.1:0-36211 GCA_004027295.1 Dolichotis patagonum
CCCACAGGCTGAATTCCAAGCAGAGACCTCTGCTCCTGCTGTCAGTGGAAAGCTGACCTTTAGTTTTTCACAATTTCTCTTTCAAACTCAAATTAATGTTGTCTATGGAACATCAAGCAATTATGCACTAGAAAATTGTCATACCCAATTTTAATACATTCCCCAGAGTCTCCACAATCTGTATGGTTTCAGAGGCCAGTCCTAGCACACAGCTCCAAGTATAGGGTGGCAAAGCATGTGCTGCTGTTTCATCTTAAGTCACCACCCTGATGTTACCAGGGGGTGGCACCAAGGCACCTTATTAATAAAAATAAATACTGCCTCACAATGTGATGGGTCCCCCAGCTAAGACTTGCCCAGCCATCATGACAGGGTCCCATGCTGAGTTTAACGGTGCCTAGCTCCTTCTTCCCCAAAACCCCTGTGGTTTCTTCTTCCCAGTTGCCTTTGCCAAAGCCCGTGCATGCCAAAAATGATCCTATCCCCTTTAGCTTCATCATACTAAGTGCTCTGTCAGCTCCCCAATACCCTCCCTCTTCAGAGTTCATTTAAACTCAAGCCTTGCCCTTTGTCTTCAGAGAGCTAGCACAGCCTGCACTGTGGTGACTCTCTCTGTGCCTGCATTAAACTTTTTATCTTGCTGTCTCTATCTCTTTAATATTCTGCACCATTTTATACTTAGTACCTAGTCACAACTCAATCAGAATGCAAGGAATTCAGATAATCTGAGATTTGCAGTTCTAGCATGTGAGGGGTCAGTACTTTTCAAAAACATAGGTAACATTAATCTTAAATTTAAAAATACTTATCTGGGGCGGAAGAATTTAAAGACATCTTACAAACTGGGCTTCAGGCATTCTGAATGGACATCAATTTATAACTTTCTTGACATGAAAGCCCATAGTTGGTGATGTTTAGCTAGGTATTGTGAGCTTGGTACCTAGCTTGGTGATCCACAGCTGTGATAACACCACTCTCAATGGCTGAGGCAATAAAGCAGAAATCCCAACCAAACTGTAGCCATTTTGCCTAACAAAGTTGCAGCCATTCTGTTTTCTGCCACTGAACTCAATTAAATTGCATGATTTGTTACCAAATTGCACCTTCTGTGTATGTGCTAAAAACAGCTTTGCCACATGTTCACTACAAGATACCCATTGTATCAGCCTCTCAGCTATGCTTATCTTAGTTTTTTGGAACTCACTTGCCACCCTGTTAGAAAGACACACTTTCTAAAATCAGCACATCAGACTTTGGAGATTACTCCTCTGGGGTCTGCTGGCAATAGATAAAATCTCCTTTTCTGTCATAAGCTCCTGGCTGTTAATTTTCTCTAAACAGCTGCTGGTACATTGGGACAGGTAAGGAGAGAAGATAGCTATAGCACTGCAAGGCCCTTGCAGAGGTCACAGAGGCAGACCTACCTTGCTTCACATCCCAGAAGTACTTGTACAGGAGACACACCTCTCTGACTGACTTATGGGGTCCCTTCTGTGGCTTCCAGAATGCCAACTGGGACACTCTACCTCTTATTGTCAGCTCTAAAGAAGAGTGAATAAAAGCCATACAGACTTCTGAATGATGGTAAAAGCTTTCCTGAGTTCTTCTGGTAGTCAGACATGTCCCAGTGGACAGAAGAGGGGCTTGATCACCTCTCAGTCATTCTGGGTGGAGGGTGGAATATTTTAACCTCTGAATGAATGCGTGAGTCAATGAACGACTCCCCTGGAGAATGCGGGTGCCTGGGTATTGGTTTATAGCTCCATGATTTTGACTGTGGCATTTAAGTGACCTCCTCCTCTGTCTGTGGTCTGTCATATGGTACAAAGGCAATTCACAACCCAGTGAGAGGGATCAGTGACTGGGACTATGATCATGGGTACACCTCTTGCTAAGACAGACCTGTGTCCTGACAAAGGAATGGCCATACAAGCACCTGACTGGTCCTCTTTCAAAGAGGAAACCCCACCTTGTCCATTGCATCTCCAATAAAGGAGACACGATATATATGTTGGGAGTCGGGATGGGATCCAGTCAGACTAAATCCACAACTGTGCCTGAAAACACTCCCTCACAAAAACCCATGCTTCCTAAGGATTCCTCCACATAAGCTTTACCACCTCTTATTGGCTGCATCACCTACAGTTCCACTAGCTGAAATGGTTTCACAGGCCAGAACTCTTGCCAATCCTGACTTGTCTACCTCTAGTCTCACACAGGTTCATCAGCCCTCACACCGGCCTGCCCCATCACCTCAAGGTCCAAGAAGTCTACTCGGTCAACACCTGCGCTCAGCTGCCATCAACATTCACCCTCAGAATCTTCCTGTGCTGCAGTTGCACTTATATGCTTATCCTGGTCAGATGGCTCCTTCTAGCACCCATTTGTGAAGACTGCCAACAGCTGATTCAGACCCTATTCAAAACTAAGGAACATCACTGCATCCATCCATCTTTTCTTTTCTTTTCTTTTCCTTTCCTTTCTTTTCCTCTTTCTTTCTTTCTTTCTTTCTTTCTTTCTTTCTTTCTTTCTTTCTTTCTTTCTTTCAGACAGGGTCTCACTATGTAGTTTAGGCTGGTCTTGGACTCACTATTTAGCCCAGGCTGGTCTCAAACTTGGAACGATCCTTCTGCCTCAGTCTTCCAAATGCTAGGATTATAGGCATGCGCCAACATGCCCGGCCTCATCACTGCATTTTGACTGAAGCAAAAAGCTGGTAAAAAAGAAACTTCCACAGACTATCAACTCTGACAGATGTGTTACCATGGTCTTTCCCAAAAGCTACCAGGTCTAGGATTACGAGACTCCAGAGGGAAATGAAGAAATCCAGAGATACTATCAAGCTGTTCTCAATAACATCAAAGAGGCACAAAAAGGCTAGCAATATGTCAAAACTTAATACAGTTATCCAGAAGCCTGATGAAAGTGCTTTAGACTTTGATGAGCAACTCTGTAGAGCCTGCAAGGTCTACATTCCTTTTGATAACTGAGGCACCAGAAAATCTACAGATGGGAAATGCAATCTTCATTGCACAAGCAGCGTTAAATATCCGGAACAAAACCCAGAAGGTACACAACTTTCCAGAAATGAATGCAACACAGCTTCTCCATATTGTCAGTAAAGTCTATGCCAACAGTGAGCATGAGGAAAAACAGAACAATAACATGAAGCTGGCTGCTACACCAAGCAAAAAGCATGTCTTCTTGCCATAGCTCTCGACAGATCAGTTCTTCCCCAATTACAGCCTCAAAACCTACTAACTGCCCCAGCCAGGGCCCCCAACCTCAGCCATTCCTCCTACCCTCCAACCTCAACTCTTTCCAGTCTGGTGTAGAACCATGCCCTCCAGTTAAAGAGTAGTTATAAAACCTACTGCTCCTCCATCAGAAAAGAAGGTAACTGTCATCAGGGCAACTAGGACTCCTAGTTGACTCTCATCTGTTCTGCCAGGCACAAACCCGCAGCCTGGGAGGACCTCAAATCACACATAAGTTCCTCCACTTGCCTAAGTGCCCAATCCTACTCCTGGGGAGACACTTCCTATTCAAGTTAGGGACCACATTCACCTTCTCCCCAGGACAGTCTGCTTTTCTTCCAGCTCCTCAACTACATTGCCTGCTTTCGATCAGCGTTCCCAAGAAGAATGGTGATTGATGGACACAGACACACAGAGATGACAATAACCCAGAAATTCTCATGACTCTCATTCCCCGAGTTTGGGCTGGAGACTCTCCTCTTGGACTGGCCTTCGGTCACCCACCTTTGATGATGGAGCAATCCAGGGCAACCCCCACTGCATCGAACTGTTCCCCATGCCACGAGAGGCTCGACTAGGAATTCGACCATATATTTAGAGACTTCAGAACTATGCAATATGCATAGACTGGAATCAACCTGGAATATACCTATCCTGCCTGTAAAGAAACGCAATGGGGAATATCGTCCAGTTGATCTCTGAGCCATTGATGCTACCATGGTTGACCTCCACCCTGAAGTCCCAAACCCATATACTCTCCTCAGTCTTCTGCTATCTACAGCCTGGTGCTACACCTGCCTGGATCTAAAGGATGCCTTGTGCCTTTGGTTGGCTCCTGTCAGCCAGTTCCTCCTTCCCTTTAAATGGGAAGACTTAGTTGGAGACTCAAAAGTCAAGTGACCTAGATGGGTTAACAAGGATTTAGGAACTTGCTGACCCCCTTTGGAGAAGCCCTCACAGTTGACCTTGCTAGTTTCCCCAGCAGAGAATATCACTGCACCCTCCTCCAATATACTGATGATCTTCTTCTGGATAATGACACCCGAGCTGCCTGCTGGGAAGACACAAAGCTCTGCTGCAATGTCTAACAGAAACTGGCTATAAGGTATCTTGGGAAAAGGCACAAATCTACAAACAAAAGGTCAGATATCTGGGATGTGACTTAAATAAGGGACATCATGCCCTTGGACTGGAAAGAAAAGAGGTCATCTGCTCCATCCAAGTTCCAACCACCAGAAAGAAACTTTGAAAATTCCTTGATGCTGTTGACTTCCGCAGGATCTGGATCCCTGAGTTCACAGGAAAAAAAAAAAAAAGCATGGGCCCTACACAATGTCTTGTCTAAAAAGACTCTGACACCTTTGACTGGAAACCAGAACAAGAAAAAGCCTTCAGTGACATTAAAAAGGCCTTCTCTACAGCTCCTGCCTTAGGAATTCCGTATGTAACTCAGTACTTTATAGGCAGCCTCCTCTATAATTAAAAACTTTAGGGGAAACTTAAAACAACTAGGTGATTCAATCCTAACTTACTAGCTCCAACAACTAGGAAAAGTGCTTTCCTATATAAAACAGGCTCAGAAAGGGTCCCCATCTGCACTAACACCCATACAGACCCATTCTCACTTGGAGACCGAGTTTGGGGTAAAGACTAACAAACACAACAAAAACGAAACAAACAAACAAAAAACCCCACCTCTCCAGGATGTATGGAGGGAACCATATATGATAATCCTAACCACTCTACCACTGTTAAAGTTGAAGCTATCCAGCCTTGGATACATCACATCTACATCAAGAGAGCCCACCGTCACCCTCACTGAAGACTGGGAGGTGTCATCTGATCCAGACAGAGGTTAAAGACTACCCTCTGCCACCAGAGAACTCCAAGCCCTGCGCCTGTCACACCTGACAGGTCTATGCACAGCTGAGGCCTGAGGATGCCTACCTTAGGGTGCTTTATTGGCTGCCTCCCTTGTTCCTAGGACTCCTTATAACTCTAATTTTGGTTTTTGCTATATGACACTGGACTGTTTCATCTACCAACTGGGAAAACTAAAACAAATGCATGTTTTTACTGCTGTACTTACTGTCAGTCTTGGGATTATTTATCCTTAACTGTTTCCAGGAGCAACAGGAAAACACCTAACCTCGAATGTGACTGCTACTGACAAGCCTTTAACTCTCAAACTTGACACTTGCCTTGCACTCCCATCTGGAGACCTCGGTTTACTTCAATGTTACCTTTATCTCTGTACCCAACCCTTCCCAATGGCTGGACTGCAACCTGCCCAATTAGTTAGTCCCTTTATAGTTGTTCACAGGTCAATTTTTCCTCCTACCCTTGCCATGCATTCAGAAAACGCTGCTCAATAATCAACCCCCAGGTTCTTTTGACTGTATTGTCCACATCGATACAATCGATCCCATGAAGGGTTCCCAATAAATTTAAAGCTCAAAACCAAGCAGCTGCAGAATTTAAAGCTGGTGGGTCACTATAAACAAAAATATATTGGATAAACTATATTAACTATAATAAAGGTTTTAAATTACACATGGGATACTATTAAGGAGATAGCTAAACAACTCAGGGCCATCAGCCAAATGGTCTGGAAAAAACAGCCTCACACTGGATATGATTCTAGAAAAAAAAAAACAAAGTCGTATCTGTGTCAGACAGAAACCCAATGCTGTAGTTTTATCCCAAACATGGCCCTGATGCACCATCACCAAGGCTTTTCAAGGCCTAACAACCCTATCAGAAGAACTAGACAAAAATTCTGAAGTCAATGACTCCTTTACAAGTTTACTGCAATAATGGTAAAGTCATCTTAGAGGAATAGGAAAGGATGCTTAGTTTCTGGCAGCAGTCACTGTCTCACATAAAGGGCCACAAGAATCAAATATTTATCACTGACAGTTGCATACCACCAAAGGTTTCTACTGATGTAAGAAGGCCCAGGTCCTACCCAAGGCTGCTTCTGTTCACTTCAAATGAGAACACGGCCTTGGATCACTCTGCACTACATAATCACCTGTTTCAGTACTAAGAATCTCAAGAGTCCTTCCTAGGGCCAGTCACTGGAGCCCACAGAACAGGTCAGGCTGAGCCAGGTGGAAAGGGCTCTCAGCAACCCCTTGGGAGTTTCTGCTTCGGTGACTGACAGAGGACCGACCCCTTGCCAGCATGCCCATCTGGACAGCAGGGAACACGAACTCTTCTCCACTGATGCAAGGCTGCAGTTTCCTGCTCACTGAGCTGAAAGACCAGAGAAATGATACAATACCTGCACATGTGCAGCTGAAATGACAGACTCTCACCCAACCCAGCCCAGGATTTCTCCCTGGATGTTGACTTGACCCAGCCTGAGGGATCACAGCATTGAAGAAGGGTTTACTCCTCGCACTTCAGACCTGCCTATGTTTTCTAACAGTTCTCAGTGGTCCCTTCCTATTCACTGTCCCTGACAATATGGTCACAACTGTGCTCCTGCAATTCCACACTCAACAGCACATGGAGAAAACCCCCAAGCTCCAAGAACTCAGGCAAGAGCAAGAAAAATGAAATAGGAAAAAAACAATATTGTCAGAACGCAGAAATTTGAATGAGGCAGTTGGCTTCCTGGCACAGACTTCCTCACTCCTTATGTCTCAATCTAGACATTTTTGACAGAGATTGTAAAACCATGCTAAAAAGAATATAATTATCAGATAAATGAAAAATCTCTGATAATATGATAGCAGTATTAAACAAAGGAATCAAGAAAAGGCAAGAGAATATTTTGACTGCCTCAGACAGGCAAGTTCTTTACCCAAAGTCAAAGAGAGCACCACACCTCTGCAGAATACTTGGAGCAGGAGGGCAGAAAGATAGGCACAGTGTAACCCCACCCTCTGTCACTTCTCTGTGATTAGTCAGGAACACCTAAGGACTCAACACAGCAAATTCTCCATAATGTGCTGTTCCCTCCTCACAGGTTGAAAGCTTCTCTCCTTCCACATTAATTTCACTGTAGTACAGCTCTCAACTGATGGTCCAACTTATGGTCAAATGTATTGGCTTGAGAGATTCTTGGATACTGCAAAGTCCATGTGTGTGTGTATGTCCTAGAGGTGACATCTCATCCCTGGCCTTTTTCTCTCTGGGTCTTCTCTCATAAAGAATCCTCATTAGAATTCTGAAGGCTTGGTGCTGGAAGCTTGAAAGAACTGGAAACCAACATCCAAAGGCACTGCAAAGACCAGCGCTCCTCCACAGGAAAAAAAAAAAAAAACAACAAAACTGCATTTATCCGTCCTTATTCCACCTAGGACACAACAGAAGCTTATTGGAAGATGTCAACCACATATAATATAGATTTCCCTTCTTAGCTTGCATGTGGCCTACATGCAACAAACACTCTGGGCTTTACCAATCTGTTAGGGGGCTCATACATTAGTCAAGGGGACATATCACAATTGATCACAAAAACCTAAAGTCTTTCTCTAATCTTGTCCTTCACAGGTACTCATCAGATGTATTAATTATAGTCTGATTCCAGCACTTCTTTGTATGTAAAAGCCAAACATTTTCCAATAAAATCCCCATGGCAACTACAGTCAGGACTTCAGAAGAACAAATACCCCAAATTACCTGCCCTTGAGAAACCTGCTTCCTAGTACTCTGGAGCTTTTCATGGTCAACAGTCCCTTAAACTGTGCATGGATTTAAGGTTTAAGGAAGGAACTAACTATACTACCAGCAACAAAACTCTGAAAAAGGTTTTGATGAGTAAGATTTTGTTCCTGCTGTTTTTTCTTGTCCTTCTTCCTTAAGCCTAGAAACAAGTTGTCCTCGTGACAAAATGAAGATGGAAAAGTTTACTTTCACATGAAAATATTTATAGAAAAATCGATAAAATGTATGACAACTTTTTCCTGTGCATTAGTGATTCCCTCATCATTCCAGATAAATGCTGTCCCAACCAATTCTGTGCCTAGAGATTTACATGTTTTTTTCTTTTTCAAACTATAGCATTTACCCTCATACCTCTACTGACCTATCTAGTCATTTTTCTAATAAACGCAAGCATTTTACAAGTTCTTTTTCCTTTCTGAAAGTGTAACTGCCCTAAGGTTTAACCCTAATGCTTAATCACATCACTCAACTTAAATGATCTAAGTGAAGCTGTGTTATAGGACATGTGATGACATTTTCCATAAACTAGGGTCACTGTTGTGACTATTATCAATGTCCTGTTATACCACATTGTCTACAAGAATGCACACAGAATGCAAAATTATTTGGCTATATTCTAGAGATTACAACCCTCATGCTTCTAAGACCTATGAAATCTCTAAATGCAAGAAGTAATGAGAAAATTAAAGAAGGGAAAGAAAAGGAAGCAAAAGATCAGATGGCAGGGAAAGATAGGAGAGAGAACAGATGGGTGGTGAGAAAAAATTATAGAGGTCGAGGTACCTGTACTAACTATACTCCCAGCAACAAAACTCTGAAAAAGGGATTGATGAGTAAGGTTTTGTTCCTGCTGTTTTTTCTTGTCCTTCTTCCTTAAGACAACTATGATGGAGTTGAGACCATAGTATGTCACATCTTTCAAACAGACTTAGATATTTCCAAAATTGGGATAGCAGTACTAGGCAAAAGAAGAGCCAGAATGCTTTACAACCAGCAGAGTCAGAGTGCTTCAAAACCACAGTGAGGTACACTGCACATATGGAGAAGCCGAGAACGTCCCTTCTGCAGAGGGGAACCTTAACTTGGAGGTCACAATGAAGACACAGGAGAATACAATTGAGATGAAACAGCCAGTGAGATCTCATACAGTCAGTAACATTTCTTCTGCCTATAGTTCAATTTCACATGGAAAAATGATTTTGTAGAAAATCTTGGGTTACATTAGAGTCATAAAAGACAAGGTCAAAAACTACTTTTGTCACCAAATGCTGTAACAAACACATGCCGGGACAAGGCTCTAAGACAAGCTGCTCTGCAAAGTGTCACACAAAGGCATGGAAAAGGACATAACAACCATAAGGAAGGACAGAGTAGCAAAAGCTGAGTTGCAACATGTGACTAGTTTATGAACACCTATGAAACAGCAGTGGAGGTTTAATCACTTGTGACCCCAACAGGAGATGAATTGAAAGTGTAATTAAAAACTGACCTACAAAGAAAAGCCTAGGCCCTGACAGATTCACAGTTGAATTCTATAATAAATTTAGAGAAGTAGAACTCTGAAACACTTTAAGGAAACTGAAAGGGACAAATTCTTCCAAAACCAATACTTTCAAAATTCTGGAAAAAAGTATTACCCTGATGCCATAACCAGACTACAATGCAACCAAAAAAGAAAACTAAGCCAATCCTCCTAATGAACATAGATACAAAAATCCTCAAAAAGATACTGACAGAATGCAGTAAATCACCAAGAAGATTATATAGCATAACCAAGGGGGATTCATACAAGGATGTTCAACATATGCAAATCAATGTAATACATCATATTAACAGACCCATGAACAAAAATCACATCATAATCTCAATAGATGCAGAAAAACCATTTGACAAAGTCCAATACCCATGCATAATTTTAAAAAACCTTACAGAAAACTGGAATAGCTGGTCTTTACCTGAATCTGATAAAAGTCATCTATGACAAACCAACAGGTAACATCATAGTAAAGGATCAAAAACTGAAAGCTTTCACTCTAAAATCAGGAACAAGACAAGGATGTCCACTATTCCCACTCCTATTCACCATAGTTTTAGAAACATTAGCCAGAGCAATTAGACAAGAGGAAGACATAAAAGTAATAAGGATAGGAAAGGAAGAAGTTAAAGTATCACTATTTGCAGATGACATGATATTCTACATAGAAGACCCCAAAAACTCCATCAAAAGACTTGCATATTTAATAACCAAATTCAGAAGTGTAGCTGAATAAAGTTAACACTCAAAAATCAACAGCATTTCAGTACACAAGCAACAAACTCACTAAGAGTATTAAGGAAACTACAACTATACAATAGTATCCAAAAAAATGTAATACTTAGGAATAAATGTAATGAAGGAAGTAAAAGAACTACACACTGAAAATCACACTACTCTGAAAAAGGAAATGAAAGAAAATATAAGGAAATGGAAAGATATCCCTTGCTCATGGGTAGGAAGGACCAATATAGTGAAAATGGGCATATTCTCAAGACAGGTACACAGATATAATGGAATCCAATCAGAACACCACTAGCATATCTCACAGAACTAGAGAAAACATTCTTGGTATAGTTTGTGTATGGATGTTCCCCTAAAGTCTCAAGCAGTCATAGGGGTAGGTTTACAGAGTTTGTGACTGATTCATGGCCCAATGCTGGGAATACAGGTGTGAGTGTTACACCCTCTCTGGGGTGGGTAGCCTGCCTAATACATAAGGAGGGAAAGAGGCTTGCTCTCCCACTCCACTTTTTTTGCTCTTGTTGCTTTTGCTGTTTTCTGCCACCATGAACTGTTGCTTTCTGTCACCTGTCACTCTACCTTGCAGCTAGTTGAGTACAGACTGAAACCTGCACAATCTGTGGAAGTTTAGTGGAAGCTAAACAAACTTTTCTTCCCTAATTTTGGGCATTTGGTATTTTCTCCCAGCAACAAGAGAAAAGCAACAGATAGAATTTGGTATTAGAGGAGTGGGGTTACTGCTGTGACTATACTTGACCATGAAGGTTAAGAGTTTTGGAAATGGCTTGAGGGAAGTTTTGAAAGGTTCGGAGATGTTACCTGAATGAGTAGAGAATGCCTTAGGCTATTCTGTATGGGAGATTCTAGTCAAAGTTCAGGAAACCAGAATGCTCATAGAAACCCTGCTGGTAAAATCCAGGCTTGGGAGGTTTCTGTTGGGACGACTGCATTTGTTGTTAGACTCTAGATGATGTGTTATAGCTTGGCAAAAAGTGTCTGCATTTTGATTGTGTTCAGAGATTTTGCCTGAGACTAAGATTAAGGGTAGTGGACTAATTAAACTGGCAGAAGAAATTTCAAGGCAGTCTAATGTTGAGATGGTGACATGGCTATTGTTGGGGGCTTTTAGTTAAATTTATGTTGCAAATCAAGAGCAAAGAGCCCAGTGGAATGATTTAAAAATGTGTATTTGGCCAGAATGGAAGCTCCAGTAAAGTTGTGGACAGTACAACTTTAGATAGAACTGAAAACATCTTGATTGCTAAGAAGGAACAAGACAAAAAAGATGTCCTGACAACATCATCAGAAGAAACAAGCCTCCACCCTTTGTAGTCTCAAAATCACAAAGGTGAAAGACTTTCATTTGAGAAGAAAGTTGAAAGCACAATGTTTCAAAATGGCAGTAGCCACACCTAGTTCCGAATGGCGGCAGCCACCGCAGGTTCCAGAATGGCAGTAGCATACAGAACTTGTTTTTCAGGATTGGATTTGAGTGCTCAACAATCCAGGCACTCAACCCCTACAGTCAAGAGAGAGGGAGCTACTGCTCAAGCTTGCAGCAGATGTTGGCATCATCCATGTGGCTCTGGTTTTAGGCATATGCAGAATGCAAAAGTTACGAGGTTAAGGCTTCCACAGATTTCACAAGATTCACAAGATTTCATAGATTTCACAAGAAAGCCTGACTGGCCAAGCACTGTGCTCCTGAGAGCAAATCAGTTATACTGTTAGTGTGTCTTAGCTCACTGAAAAGGAAGGTTGGTGTTAATAGCGACTAGAGAAAGTTAATGCCCATATCTTGTACTTGGAATAACTACTTTAAAGATAACAATATATAATACATTAACTATTGTCATTCTATTATTTTGTTATGTAATTTTGTTTCACCTTTTTTCATAGGAAAAAAATATATGTAAAAAATACATCAGAGGATTGACTTTCTTTAATATTATGCAAATATTTCAAAGTACAGATTTTAAAAAACAGTACTAGATGTTCATTCCTCTCTGCTTCCTTGTTTATTTGTGCCAATATGATGTTTTATTGCAGAAAATACCTTCTCAAACTTTCATTGGAAAATAAGGACTCCATACTGAGAACTGATCTGAAACACCACCAAGCATTTATACACTGTGGGTCGACCCCCCAAGTCCCCACCCCAATTGCTTGCAAAAGCACTAATGTCTGCAGGGAACTCAGCACCTAAGGCTGTCATTCGCAAGCATAGGAGAGGAGCTAAGCTAGGACAAGAAATTTTGCAAGTCCTGGGGACATCTGGAGACGATTTTACATCAGACACTTCAAAGGACTCTGCGCAATCAGATGCAAGACTGCCAGAGAACTTTTGACCACAGATGTTCATTGGCATCTTCCAGCCTAGTATTCCATCTTTTCTCTATCCCTACAAAAAGGAACACATGTCTCTTGGGTGGGAACAGACAGTCTCTCTGCCTGTACCCAGGCACAATAAATTATATGTCATGTTGCCTTTACATAAGCCTGGTGATCTCTGCCGGCTACACAGTAGATTCATTTCCATAAAATTATTAGAAATAGGTATTCATTAAATCTACAAAATCTTTAAAGAGAAAGATAAAAATATATTGAAATAAAATTGGAGATTATGTGATTAGATAAGGAATAATGTATAGACTTGGTTTTGATGATGTAATATACTACAAATTCTTGAAATTACATTTGAATACAAGTACATATTTAATACCAGTAGATCAACTGTGTGGAGGATCACCTTGACAGCTCTCTGTGAAGAAGAGTATTTGGCCCTACCTACATGTATTGATGTGGACAGAGCTAGGTAGGATATTTCCTTATCTCCTCAATTAGTTTTAAGGAATGCGAAAGGTTTAGTCCAGGTGCTGATGCACAGTCTTTGAGGCAATGCCACAGGACAGTGATGTTCTGCCTACAGGTCCCAAGTAACTCATAAGAACAAGGCCTAGACACACCACACCATAGGCTGTGAATGAGCCTCAAGAAAAGAGGCTAGGACTTCTCAGGGCATGGATGACATATCAACACTGAAGCATCGATCCCAAAACACTAGATACTGCCCCAATCTGCGACAGACAGATTTACCCTTTCTGCATACTTCTCTGCATATTGCAGGTGATCTCAGGCCTCCTACCTAGCCCATACTTCCCACCACTCTCACAGTCACTGATCCCTGCGCCACTCCTCTCTTCACGAATTAATAAAACGCTGGTGCAGCACTGGGTGGAGCCCTCTGTTTCCATTAGCAGGGATAGCTGGATTTAGGAACCCCATAACTCCCCACAACTACAAATATGCCTCAGTGTCTTTAGTTTTACCAGGTGATGCACTGGAACTGATAGAATCAACTTACTAGAATTCCTCTAACTTTTGCATGAGAATACAAATGTGAATTTTTCTGGACCATGACGAAGTTTAGAAGGACTTTCATAAACTACATTTCACAAACATCTTCTAAAATTCCTTCTAAAAAATAAATGACACTGCTGTATTTTTCAGATCTCAAAAAAAGAAGGGGGGAGTGGTATCCCTTCTCATTGGGGGGAACTTGCTTTTCAGTTTGTCATTTTAGTCTGAATCTCAGCGATGTAGACACAATAAATTTATAAGAAATTTCAAAAACTACTACTGACTTACCCAAAATACACTGGACATGGCTGGTACTACCAATTAAGAGGAAAAGGTAATGATTATTCCATCACAGTGGTAAAACTGCTCCTATTACAAATCAAGTGAGTCTGATTTTTGCATCAGAATCTTTCAAAGGTGAAATCCAGAAAAAAAAAAATCTGTTAATTTAAAACTGCATAAAGAGGAACAGTATTTCTGTTCAGAAAAAAAAATATATATATATATATATATGTGTGTGTGTGTGTGTGTGTCAAAGTTAACAAGCAGATGAAAAACTGCAGAAAGTTTTTTTATTTTTATTGTTACAAATGATAAGGAAATACCTAGAAAAATGACGTATTAGATAAAAAAAAAAAAAATCCTGGAGCCTGGCATATAGCTCAGTGGTATAAGGACCTGACCGGCAAACGTCGAGCTTCCATCCCAGGTGACAACAAACAAGCATCTTCACAATCATGAGCACGTGTGAGGAGTAACTAACGCACAGAAAAGCTTATGCAGTAAAATGAAAGGAAAGCAGAGAAGCAGGCACATACCAAAGATACCTGTACGGAAGAGCCCGGGGGAGCCGGTAGGGAGGGCTGGCATCCAGCCGGTCGCCGGCCGCCGTGCGCGAACGTTCCGGGGCGCCGGCTGCACGTCTCGGCTCTCTCTGGGCCGCGCGTCCGCACCGCAGCCCGCGCCGGGGGACCCAATCGGGCTGACGGGTACCCGGGACGCCCGGTCTCCGCCTCCTGCCCCCGGGTGGACGCGCGCCGCTGGCATCGTTACCATTGTGGGCTTCCAGGCGCGATTCCCACGCAGCTCAGAACGGGCGACAACCACGTAGCGGAGCGAGGGGCCGGGCAGGGCTCGGGGTTCAGACTTCCGCGCCGGGACAGAAGACCGGCCCTCTTGCTACGGCCCACCCGATTGGATGGTTCATACAGTCCTGCTGATTGGCCCCTGCTCCATTTCCCAGCTTCTGAGCTGAGAGTGACAGCAAAATCGAGTCCCTCTATGAGAGTGCTGCCCAATGACAGTGAATTTTAAATTACTGTACTAAAGTAGAGGAGTGACGTGAAACTCTTATTATATTTCCTGTTAACTAAAAGTAAAATATTTTAGAAAGTTATCAATCGTGTAATTTTTTGAAATATTATCATGTTCCAGAGCTAAAATGCATTTCGAAGATTCCACTGTGGAGTAAATGGAGCACTTGTGTAGAAAAGCTGTCCTAGTGGCTGGTGATGCTTACTGTCTCGTTTCAGAAAGAAATTTCTGATTCTTATATCACTGGCACCGAAATGTAATCCTGCAAACCAGTAACTAAATAGAAGCTTAGGAAATACTTTGAACAGAAGATTCGCGGAAAAGGGAGACTGGTCTGATTAATACATGAAAGATAGCTAGTCTCACTTCAGTTCATGGAAATGCGAACCAGTGGATATAATTTTCCAGGTAATAAATAAAGACAGAATGAAAACCTACAACAATAAAATCGTTTTAAATTCTGGCAAGGACCGAATTTAAAATTTTGCACATGATTGGTTTAAATGAATATAGGTAGTAGGTAGAACAATTTTTCAAGTTCCAACAAAGTCGAAATACTACAGCTCACTATTTCCAGTTGCAAGTCCATAAACAGTGGAAACACTTTGTCAATTAGTACACTAAGAGGCTTGGAAAAGACTGTATTACAGCGCTCGCTCACTGCCAAGATGGCTGGCTGCTAAGCAGGGTTGCACTGGAGCCTCATAGCCTCAGGCACCTGCGCATTTGCAGGAGTGTGCCGTGGATCCACACCACAGCCAGAGGTGATGCAGGACACAGCACAATTCAGGTCCTCTGGGGAGCAAGTCCTTGCCCAGTGCTGGGTTCAGTTAGTCCTGAGACTCAGACCACAGTAGTTTTAGTTACTTCCTTTAGCACAGAGACAAACTACCTCTCACTCGCATGTTAAAGGGGAAACTTTTTTTTGGTGCATGTTTCAGTTCTTAGATTTGATTGTGTATATTTATCTCATTCAATTAATCAGTGTTGATTTACAATAGGTGAATAAACTCTAAGGGACAGCAGAATTTACTATCCAGTAAATTGAAGCTGAGACCAATGATGAGCCTAACTGAAGAGGGGCCACCAACATCACATAGTTTCCTGAGCTGCAGAGCACACGGGCTCATAGCCTATGACTACTCAGAACAGCTGTAGTAGAAGAGCTGCCAATAGCAAGCAGCATGTTAATGGAAAGAAAGTGACTCCTGTGTAGACGGCCTTGGTGTTTTTTTTTTCCCCTGAGGTCTCTACCGCTTGCCAGTTTTGTTCTGCAACAACGTTCAATACAAATTCAGACTAAAATATGTACGTATGAAGAAAATCTGTGAAAAGTGTTCAGACAAGCTCATTTGTATAGTCTTGCAAAGAGCGAGTTGATGCATTTGTCTACTTATTTAGTTCAAACACCTAGTATAAACTGTATTGGCTTTTTGTTGCTGGGGCAAAACACCAGTCATACTGAACTTAAGTAGAAAAGGGTTACTTTGATCTAGGTTTCTGAGATTGCACTCTGTTTCAACTGTCTCCTGTTGCAGAAACATTATGGTAAAAGCAAATGAAGACACAAAACTTAGCACTTAATGGGGTGCTGGAAACAGAGAACAGAAAAAGGACCTAGAGAAAGGGGTCAAGGACTAGGTAAGGCCTAAAAAATCACATCTTCAGGCTGGGGATTTAGCTCAGTAGCTTAAGTGCTTGCCTGGTAAGCACAAGGTCGTGAGTACGATCCCCAGTACAACAACAACAACAAAAAATCACATCTCCAACAGGAAGCTTTCCTCTAAAACAGGAGGAGGACTCTCGTGCATTGGACCCAGAAGTGACATTGGGTGATTTAGGATTTTATAAAATCATCAAGACTGTCACACTGATAATACGTTCAGGAAAAAGATAACAGCAAGTAGATTGATTTTCGTTGTTGTTTTGTTTTTCTGAGACAGGCTCTCACTATCTAGTTGAGGCTAGCCTTGAAACCACTATGTAGCCTAGGCTGGCCTGGAACTCAGCAATGCTACCTGAGATTGTAATGTCCTGAAAGTTACCAAAGAAAATGTTTGAAAGTTGAGGAAGTGATTATATCTAATACTTTAATAAGTCTAGCAAATTGGGAACTGAAAGTTTTCTAATTCTCCTCTTTTTCTTTCTTCCCCAACTTACTATTTTTCAGTGTCTTTACTGCAAATCTCACAGAGATTGAGGTTTGCCACACATCACTCTATTATTCTGATCTCTGTGCTCTTTTAACTTACATTATCTGATTATAGCACAAAATGCCCCCCCAAGACAATTCCTGTTACAGTTCCTGTTACTTCTGTTTTGTGAAACAGCTGGTCACTGTGATGTGTAGCTGGTCACTATGATTCATAATGTAAGAACCAATCAAAAATAGCCATGTATTCTGCTTTTTGCTTGAAACCGCATAAAACAAATCTCCCTTTCTGAGCCTTTAAGGCCTTGTATTTTTATAGGGATTGATTCCTTGTTAGTGATGTTGACTTAGAATAAATCTGCCTCCAAATCCTGGGTGATGTTTTTGGTGTTTCTGTTTGCCATTCCCATTGCATAAGAAGATTTACTTAAATCTTTTGCTCCTCTGTATAGAATGTCACTCAACAATTCTTGCACTACAGATACAATGGAGAAATTTTTCTTAAGTTTATTGTTTTTGCCTTTATCAAGTTGTGTAATTTCAACTGTTTTATTTTCGGGTTAGTTGATTATGCTCAAATATAGCACTGAACACCTGTACAGATATGCTCACTGAAGCTGTTTTTATTGCACCTGCATAATTGTATATGGTTTTTGATAATGTCTAATTGTTTACATATTTATTTTACACATACATGTTTCCTAGCACCCTTCAATTCTTTCTCTATAGTTCCCTTTACCCCTTTGCACATAATTTAGACAAAGGTGGAATGGACAGGTCCCCAAAGGGTAAGCAGTATACTATTAATTAGTATTACCTGGTCCAATAAAATCTAGATAGGCCTCAGTCACTCCAGGGGTAACCAGGACCTCCTGATTCATCTCTTCCTAAAAAGGTCTTTGTTCTTTCCATGTACGCTTGCTACCTGACCTGCTTCCATAATGGATCAATATTACCTAAGTAGTTGTTATGGTTTGTGTCTAGACATCCCCTCAAACCTCATGCAGTCATAGGGCTTTTTCGGAGACGGCTGAATCTAAAGTGTGCAATGCTGAAATTAAGAGAGTGTGATTGCTAAATCAGTCCACTGATTGATTTGGCATAGTTTGGGCTAGAATCACAAGTGTGATTGCTATATCCACCCTAAGGCAGTAGCCTGCATACAGTGTAAGGGACAGAAAGAGTCTTGTCATCCACTCTTGTTGCTTTTTCTGTCTTCTGCTGCCATGAACTGTTGCCCCTCTGCCATGTGCCACCCTGTGCTGGAGCCAGTCAATTATGTACAGGAACCTCTACAAACTGTGAGGTAAATAAACCATTCCTTTTTTAACTTTGGATGTCAGCTGTTTTATCTCAGCAATGATAAAAATAATGAAGAAAGAATTTGGTACCTGTTTTGATTACTTTTTTCTTACATTTTGGTATTAGATATTTCACCTCATCAATGAGAAATATAATTAAGACAGCAGCAGTATTTCTAATCTTATTGGTTGATCATAGTTTTGACCCACATTGTACCTACCTTGTCATTTTGTATGCATCTCATGAATTTGCTGTATAAAACTTCTGCAAAGTGAGGCCAATGACAACCCACTTTTTAATTAATTAATTTATTTATTTATTTTTATTTTAAATCGAATAAAGCAAAGCAAAGCAAGACAAAACAAAGAACAAAGTAGAGCAGAGTAAAACAATGCAAATAACACAGCATTTCAGAAAGACAGCAGGAAATCAACAGTTGCTAACATAATGTCTCTTGTTTTCTTTGAAATAGTTGTTCATACCTTCACACACAATAAATTAATACAAATCAAAATAGTATAAAAGCAAACAAAATACAAGAATGAGAGCCTTAAGGGCTTTCAAGACCAGATACTAGGAAATCAGTAATGGCTAATAATGTCTCTTGTTTTCTTCAAAATAGCTGTCCATATCTTCATACATATTGGAATCAAATAGTTGAGAACAGACTAAAACCAATCATAACCAAGAATAAAAGCATTATTGGCTTTTGAATAAAAATGATAGGAAACCATCAATGGCTACCATGGTGTCTTGCTTTCTTCAGTGTAGTTGTTCAAACTATCACACATAATAAAGTCAATTCTTGTAAACCCTTTAGGTGAGGTTCTAGCCATATCTAAGCCTATACATGCACATCTATCCTTTCTGTATTAGAGGAAAAAACAAAACAACATAACTAACTATAACTAAGAGCTCAAAACAGTAACAATGTAGGCTTTCAAAACAAGGTGGTAAGAACATAACAATTTTTGATGTTTTGCAAAACATCAAAACATCTTCAAAAATCTTACTCAAATTACCAGATATAGTCATGCAAAATTGATCTAATCCTATGGATGTTATCTGTTTTGTTCCAAGAACTAATAGAATTAGTATAATCATCTTAGTGATCTTAAATGTATATATACAAATTTATGTCTTATTTCATTTCTCTTCCTTCTTTTCTCCTTTTCCCTGTCTGAGTTACTTTTACCTCTTTGAGTGGTTTCTTACCCTTTCACAATATTTATTGAAGATTTTGTATCTTATTTACTCCTTCAGTTTCTTACACTAGGGAGACAATATGGTATTTACACATGTGAGTTTAATTTATTTCACTTATGAGTATGGTCTCAAGTTGCACCCATTTACTTATAAAAACCTTAATGTGGTCTTTTTGATAGCTGAGTAGTATTCCATTGTATAAAGGTACCACATCTCTTTTATACATTCCTCAGTTCATGGGCATTTGGGTGTTACCAAGGTTTAGCTATTACAAATTGTGCTGCTATAAACATGGATGCACATACATCACTATGGTATGATGTTTTGGAATATGCCCAGAAGTGGAATAACTGACTCAAATGGGATCTCCAATTCCAGTTTTTTAGGAACCTCCAGACTGACCTCCACAGTGGTTGCACCAGTCTACACTCCCACCAAGTACACACTAGCGCAGAAGAGTTCCTTTTTTCCTGAAGCCTCTCCAGCATTTGTTATTGGTAGTTTTCTTGATCCTGGCTATTCTTTCTGAAGTGAGATGGAATCTCAATGTGGTTTTATTTTGCATTTCTCTAATGACCAATGATGTTGAACATTTTTTCATGTATTTATTTGTATTTCTTCATCTGAGAACTGTGTATTCATCTTAGATGCCCTTTTTTGGATTGGGTCTTTGAATTTTGGGGGCTTGATTTTTAAAAATTCTTTATATGTTCAATATAGAAGTCCTTTGTCTGAGGGACAGTTGACTAAGATTTTTTTTTCCCAATTCATGGATTTTCTTTTCACTCTGTTGGATATTTCTTTTGACATGCAAAAACTTTTTAATAAGATGAGATCCCAGTTGTTAATCCTGGGTAGTATTTCCCATGCAGTTTGAATTTTGTTCATCTATTCTCTGCCGACTCTTATGTCTTCCTGATTCCTACCTACTTTGTCTTCCGGCAGATTTAGAATAACCCACTTTTGAGTCCCTTCCTGTTTTTCAGGATCTACTTCTCTCAATAAAGTCTTCCTACTCTTAAAGTCCATTGTTCCTTAGAATTCATTCTTAATTTTAGGGAACACAAACATGGCATATCAGACATCTGGCAGGTTGGTAGTTACATTTATTTCCCTTATATCATTAGGATCCTCCATCTCTGTTTATTAGAGATAAAAACTTGCAGCTTGTTTCGCTTAGTACCCAGTTCTTTGGAAATGCACTGTAATATGGTTTATGATCCCCAGACAATCTAGGTACTGGCATAGAAGGAAAACAAGTTAATTACAACAGCTACATCACCTTGGCTAAAGTAGTGCAATCAGCAATAATAGTAGCATCAAAAAACAAAAAACCATAGCATCAAGCACAAACCAGATAATGACAATCTATAAAAACTAACACTTTGTCACACTTAACCACAGTACAATGTCTGTAGTTATAGAAAAGCTCTAAGATTAATTAGATAATTATGCACAATAAATGTATACCCAATAGAGCTATTTTACTTCCTTTCATCATAGGGCAGTACTTAGCCACAGTAAGATATAGTTAACTACCTACATATTCATAATGGAAAATGGTATGGAATAGAAGCATGAATGGAAAAGAAATACAATATGAAAAATTAAACAATGGAAGATATGAAGAAGGTGGTAGGATTGATATAAAAAGTGGTACTAAGGACTAAAGGGAAAAAACAACTAGGAAAAGATAAACAATAGGAAGTGAGATTAGAATAGCAGAAGAGCAAATTAGAAAAAAATACTAAGGGAACAAGTTGAATGAGGGAAAGCAAGAGAGAGAGAGAGAGAGAGAGAGAGAGAGAGAGAGAGAGAGAGAGAGAGAGAGGAGGATCCATTCCAAACTTTGCAAAATAAAAAATAGTAGAAAATTAAATAATGTGTCAGTAGTAGTGGAACATAGAAAGAAAAATATCATGTTAAAGGAATGGAGAAAGAAAAGAAAAGAAGAGAAAAAGAAAAGAATTGCCACATATTTCCAAAAGAGTGTTTTCTTCCTGAATCTGCAGCCTTTAGGCTTACAAGTCACATTCCTCTTTGGCCCCATGATAGTTAACAGATTGTGTCAACATGAATGAGAAATAGCCAGTTGAATTTAATCCACATAGTTCTGTGTGTGGAAACCCAACCCTGCGGAGGACTGTGGCCAGAACGATATGAAAGAGAAATGAAGAATGAAGGCTCACCTCTGGTTCTTGGGAGGAGCTCCAGTCTTTGCCTTCACTTTGGACATCATCTCCTGGCCTCCAGCATGACTCTTCAGCCTCCCATTGCAGACCCTTCGGCCCCTGATACAAGTGTGCTTGGGACACTACACTGAGCTCCAGGCCTTCAACTGGGTTCTTCAGAACTCCAGCGAGCAGACAGACCTTTGGAACTCTTCCACATCTGACTCTGTGTAGCCCTTGTAAACCAATCTTGTAAATCCTCTTATATGTTTGTACATCTTACATTAAATCTGTTTCCCCAGTAACTGACACACCCTTTTCATAGTTTGTGGAATTGTGTAAAGATTTCTCAGTTCAAAGGGACCTACTCTGTGTATCCATATTTGTGGGACCTGTCCAAATTGGGACCTTAGTCCAGGTTCTTAGGGTCCTGGTGTAGATTTCTGCTGTTTGGGACCAAGGCTTGGTTCCTGATGTATATTGTGGTATCCCTGGGACCAGCTGGAGATACCAGGTGGAGGTTAGTGTTGCCTCAGGTTACCCAGAGGAGACCTAACTGTGCCCAGAACTACTGTGCAGACATTCTGGCCAGCCTAGTAAGGGTTAGGGTCTCACAGGTGTCTGGAGCATAGGCTAAGTCAGTAGACCTTTATCCCTGGTTGCTAACCAACGGAAGGCTGGTCTAATGTACTAGGCAGTGACTCTGCCTAGACTCTGGTGCTGCACAGGGTGGAGACTCCACTTTAACCAGGGTGGGAGACAGTACACCTGGTGCTGAATAGGTGCTCCAGCAGGCCAGGTGCACTGGGTGGACACTCATGCATGACTGGTGCTCCCTGTAGAAACCCAGGTTGCACAAGATGGTCAATGAGACATCAGCAAGGGAGTCTCAACAGTCTGTGAGGAGGCAGTGTTATGGGAGTTGGGTGTGGACCACATCGAGCGTGGGGTAGCTGGTACAGATTTAGACTAGATCAGTGTTAGCACCATGTGCCTGTGAATGTCCTAGTTGGCAAGGGACAACCTTGGGAGCACTCGCTGATGAGTTGGGCCTGCCCAGGTCCACTACTGATGATTGAGGACAGGCAGTGTTCAACTGTGTATCCTGTCAGAGTCTGAGATTGAGCTGGTGGGGTGGGTGCATCTCCTGCACCTCATCTCTTTCCTGGTGTGAGCCAGGGAACGTGCTGCCTGGCTGTAACCTGCTCAGTGTTTGGAGGGAGGAAGATGGGATGCAGGGGCTCATACATACCCAGCCTCTCCTGTGAGACTGACTAGACCAGCAATGGTGAACCTTTCAGAGACTGAGTGACAACTTTTGACTTACTTGCTAGGTCTAAGCAAATGTAATTCTTGTAAGTTCCAGCTTTTAAGCATTTCTTGGTCTTTCTGGATTTCAGACTATTTTTTCATCAGTGGCTAGCAACAGTAACTCAGCTGCTATCTTCTAATTATCACACAGAGTGCAGAATGTTTACTTCAGTTTTCAAGAGGTTTAGAAATTCTAGTGTTAGAATTCCTGGACTATGATACGCAAGGTAATATTCTATGTGTTTACTTACAGTCACTCTTACAGCATGTGTTTGACTTCCTCTAAAGCAGAAACCTCCTGCTGAAAGGAAATGAGAAAAAATTATAGTATGAGAGTCACAAGGTAGAGTAGGGAAAGAGATAAGAGCAAAGAACCAGGGATCACACAAGGCTCATGAAACTCACATTTCCATGACCACAATAGACACACCCAGAAGTGTGCTTTGCTAATATTCTACACTTCCCCAAGGCAAGCTAGCTGCCAATCGAGGGGATCACAAGAGCCCAGCTAACAATTTCTTTCTAGTAAATATTAAGACATTACTGACCTGTGACGAGGTAACTGTAGGGCATGTGGCCTTACATTCTGAAGCCCTCCGGATAACTTGCCACATCTCCAGGAGGTGATTGAGTATCCGGCTACAGGTCAGCAACCCTTCTAACCCTCACACTTGGAAATATGTTTATTTTCAGAATTGAGGTTTTCTTTGCAACCTTGAATGAAATAGATTTCCTGTCTGAAGCAGTTCAAATGTTTGGTTATACTTCATCCTGACTCCTTTGTGGAATATTTCTATCACTCAAGCCTGCTTTCCTCATTTATTCGGTAGCAATTCTTTAGGCATATATTCATTTATTGAGGCTGAAAGTGCATAAATTGTGAGAGACAGTGAGAAAGTCTTGGCCACGAAGTCAACTGCCTCACGCCAAGTTTCTGACACTCCTAACAACCGGCCTCCCTCTGCCCCACTGTCCTCACCTGTGCTGGACTCAGGAGTTCTCTACATCAAGGGTTTATTCCATGAGATGCGACTTTGAGGAGCAACACACACGGAGAGCCCACAGCATGCAGTAAGAAGGCACGGGCACCTCTGAAAATCCCACAGCAAACTCTGGTCAGCTGCAGTCATTACAGGAGGCGGGGTGACACGCTGAGAGAGACACTGGTTCAGAGCCCCCTGCATTCTGTCATTGGGCTGCACTCCCAGCAAGGGATTTGGTTTTGCTGTCACTCTCAGCTCAGAGGCAGGGCAATGGAGCAGCAGCCAATCAGAGAATCACTGTGACCATGATGATGATGATGATGATGATGATTTCCAAAGGTTCTTGTGTTTGGCAGCATAGATCTCCCTGTCACTATTCTATATTATATCTTGATTTTTCATTCAAAATTAGCAATTTCACTGCTTTCATTTGAGGCCTTATGTCATTTATTTCTTTTTTTGCCCTATAATACCATATATGAAGTTTGGTTGCCAGTGAATGAAGAAAAGTGGCAACAGTGAATGTACTTCTTTACGATTTGAAGAGAAGAGATGTACGATGTCTTGATTCAGCATCACATCTGCTAGTTTTACGACCTGTGTGCTTTACCTTGTTATTAATCTTACTGTAATTGTATTTACAAAACAATACAAATTCAGGTTTAGAAAATATATTTATTCAGAGATTCAATTATGTAATTAGATGAGGTTTTCCTTTGTTGATGTTTGCTGATGCTGAAGCATAGGGAAAAGAAACTTTATAGTCATATCAGCATAGAGGCCTCCAGTTAGCAATGCACAGATAGTTTTGATGTATGCAAGGCCGGCATCTTTACTGCCAGGAAGGTATAATTCTTCCTGAGTCTCAGGGCCTCAGCTGAGCTGTTATCTCGTGTCTTTTCCCTGGAATCTCACAGGCTCCTCCTGGAACCTCTGTTCCAGCTGTTAACAAACAGGTTATTCTTGTCTGTGGGTTGTCGCTTTGCTGTTAGGGAGACCACTGGTGTCTAGGCTGGACTTGATAACATTCTTTTAGCCAAGTAAGGGAACATTTGTCTCAATATAGCCAACATTGCATATCCCACTGAATAGATGGAAGAACAGGTCAAGGACAGGCCTTGGCGAAGGGGCTTGTTTCTTAGGAGGTAACAGCGTGGCCATTTCCCACAAGTTTGTATGTTAAAAGCCCTCATTATGTACAAGATCACATAGATCTTCTTTCTTCTTAAATTGTTATAGATTTATTTATCAACTTTTATTCTAGGGAGTGTTTCCAGTGACTATTTGACTAAGAAGAAGTTCTGACTACATTCATTAATTCTACATGGTTCCAGTTTACATGTAACATCATCATTTTTGGAGAAAACCTTAGGTAGTAAGTTTCAGTTAAAATGATCAAAATCACGACACTGAATGTGGATCTACCACCAGATTTCACTCAGTTGAAATGAAAGGTTATAAGGGTGCATGTGTCCCACTCACCAATAAAATTACTGGGCTTCATCCCAGTGACTGCTAGGGGATGGGCCAGGATTAGAAACAGGGTGAGGGTGAAGGGTTAGACATAGGGAATAGGGCTCAGGTTGGAGTCGGGGTTGAGATCAGGGTCAAGGTTTAGGGTTTAGGAATGAAGTCAGGGACAAGGTCAAGGTCCAGGGTGGGGTCATGTTGTGGGGGTGGGGATAGGGTTAGGCCAATTGTACTGACCAAAACTCGACTTGGTGCTGCAGAATTTTATTCCAGAATGAAATCACAATAGATTGCACTTGCTAATCATGACAACTGTGAAAGAAATCGTAAGAACCATAACCTGGTAGTGTTATGAATGAGCTCTGAATGAGCCAAACATTCTTGTGGAGTTTATATGACAAGAATTTTCATTCACTGTTTGTGGGCCAAGGCTGACAGAGACCTGGGGAATGCTTAGTGTTCTGGTACTGCTCAGGTCTTTCTGGACCTCATGCAGAATTCTGGCCTTCAGGAGTCAGCAGTGATAGTGTGGCTCACATGAGCACTTGATCTAAGTTTGAGCTGGGCACAGGCCTGGCATGGAAGCTGCCAGAGCCTCCCCGAGGGCACAGCATTCAGGGAGCCCTGCTTAGGCACTTGCATGCCCTTGTTCCCAGGTCCTTGAACGTGCTTTCTCACGTGCCTCTGGAACCTTCCTTGGAGCAGAGGTGGCACCTACAGAAGCCAGGGTCTCACATCAATGCTGTGCAGGGGAAAGAGGTGGGGGCACAAGAAAAGTTTCTCAGTCATTTTCCTGGTTGCTGAGAGACAATACCCAACACGCACAACTTAAAGGATGAGAGGTTCATTTTTGCTTCCAGTTCATAGAGGATTCAGTTCATTGTCGACCGGCTCCAAGGCAGGCAGCATGGCAGGGAGCATTGCAGAGGAGAAGCAGAGAGTTAAGGGTGGAAGGGGAGGGAGATGAACCCTTTCAGGCCGCTGGTCCAGCGGTGGATCTCTTCTGATCAGATCCCACCTCCTAACAGCACATTTAGCTCTGAAGTCATCTGTGGACTCGTTCCCCAGAGTATCATGCTGTGACATTCAATCTCCTCTCCAAATCCTGTCTATGAGGCCGTGGAGATTTGGGGACACCTAGATACATGACAAAGGGGTGCCTTCAGCATCTCCCCTCAGGTTCCACTGAGGATGGCCTGGTGCCAGCGGTTACACCACAGGGGAGCCCACTGTGCCAGGAACTCACTTGGCCCAGTGGCTGGGCAGATGTTCAGGTTTGGAGCCCACAGGGCACGCAGCGACACAGAAGTACCAGCAGAGGGCAGCAGAGTCACACCTCGTAGTCCCCCAACTGAGGCTGAGGGTTGCACTGAGCCCTCATTCACCCCTAATCCTTACCCTGGGTGTTTAATGATATCATTTTTCCTAAAATTTTGGCAGGATGCATAGCATAAAAACAATATATGTTAGTGTATTTATGCTTATTTCTACCGCCTTGTGTTTCTGCCTTGGTTTTTCTAAGTATGTTTAAAACTTTTTCTTTATTTCTTCAGAAGTAAAGAAAAACCTCACTTACTTTTTGTTTATTCTCTCTTTCTTGTTTCGAGACAGGGTCTTATTATGTAGCTCAGGCTGTCCTCGAACTGGCAACAATCCTCCTGACTCAGCCTCCTAAATTTTAGGGTTACAGTCGTGCACCACCACACTTGCCTCTTAACTGGCTCTTTGATTTAGGAACTATATAGTCAGTTCTGTTTTTTTACATGGTGACCCTAGAAATTATATAGTTAATTATTAATTATGGTTGTTATTTTTAGGTCTTTAAAATTCTAACCATCTTTTAATTTAGAAGACTTTACCTCTGTCTGTCTAGAAGTCCATTGCGCTCTGTGTTGTGCCGCGGAGCCAGATGGTTTAGATGAGTTTTAGCTTTACAGCAAATTGAGAAGACAGTTGTCTGGCACAGCCCACCCCTGGGGTGGAGGACTCAGCTCCCCAGGAGGTCGAAGCATCTCGTCAATAACTGGGGATTCCTCCCTCGGGCGTTTGTGCTCCCTCCCTCTTTTATGGACCTGCTAGCTGTTTTCATAGGCTGTCATGACACTCCGTAGTTTCCCTCGTTCAGACGTCGCAGCTGGCGCGTGAGCTCTGCGGCGAGGCGCCAACTCAGGCTCAGGGTCACTCTCAGGCAGTCTCTAGCAGCCTCCTGCAGTGACTGGTGACAGGTGACCCGCTGGGGCGATGCTAGTCCGGGCTTCCTCCCCGCCTAGTCACCTGGGCTCTGAGTCACTGTCCTGGCTTCCACTTGGGTCCTCTGAGTGACAATGCCCCGCTGTCCTGGTGCCCAAGGCCATCTGCGAGGAACCTGGTCCTTGCCTCTGGGCCTTTGAAGCAGCACGCAGCAACGCATCAAGGCCACCAGAGGGCGCCCGAGCCCGGAGTGGGGGCCCCCCCGGGGACCAAGGTGGGGAACCCAGCCTGCGCAGGGGATCCCTGGCGGCCCGAACCCCATAGTGGCCACAGCCTGACTGTTCCAGAAACCCAGCACCAGGCCCAGACGCACCCTCTGGGCGTCCCTAATTCTGTCGTCGCCCCCTTCCTTCTCGTACGGTAACCCAGAGATGCCAGGTGAAAGGGCTCCCAGGGTACCTCCTTGCCTCATGGGGAGGCTGCACCCCTCAGGACCGCTCACCCTTGAGACAGGGTATCTTTCTCCCTGCAGCGAGTCACCCTCCAGCCAGAGTTCCACCCTAAGGACTTGGACCAGGGATCCCTAGTACCTGTGACAGCCTCGGGGACACATGCAGCCCTGGGGGTGGCCACGTGGGGATGGCACAACCCCACTGTCCAGAGGCCTCAGGAACTCCCCCCTCCCGGGGGGGGGCAACTCGACTCTGCGCTACCCAGGCAGACCTGACCCCGGTTCTGACTCGGTGATCCCCTTGGCTGGTTTCCTGCCTCCTCAGCCTTAGGCTCCTGCAAAGTGGGCCTGTGTCTGGAAGCTGGGTTTCAACTCATGAGCAAATGGCTTTACCTCAAGGATGGTCCAGGGTTCCCCTAGGGCAGGGCAAGGCCTGCTGATTTCCCCAGCTCGCCTGCCCTAAGACCAGGCCCTACACAGTCTGTGCAATTTGGCCTGTCCCACGTTGGTTTCCCCTGGCTCCGCGCAGCGGCCCTGGTGGCCACCCCGGCTTCCTGCTGGGCCCTTCTCCGATCCTGCACATCCTATGGCTGAAAGGAGGGACTGGGCCGTGTCCATTCAGGGTGGGCTGCAGGGTCGGTGGAGGTGAAGTGTACGAGGGAGGAGGAGGCGGGGGAGGAAGTGGGGAAGGAGGTAGGAGGGGTGGAGGAGGTAGTTCCGGAAGGGGAGGAGAGAGGGAAGAGAAGTGGAAGGGAAGAGGGTGGAGGGAGTGGGGGGAAGGGGTGGGGAGGAGAAGGAGGAGAGGAGCGGGGCTGGGAGGAGGAGGGGGAGGAGAGGGAAGGGAAGAGGGAGAGGTGCCTGTTTTCAAAGCAGAGCAGAAGGTCTTATCGTACTCTCTGCCTGAATCCAAGCACAATAAATTACAAGCCATGTTGTGTTTACACAAGCTCAGTAGTTTCTGCTGCTAATATATGTCAGATTTTCACTATAAAAAGGTGAGTGAAAGTTGTTTGTGATGGTGTAAATGTGGCTTTTGCACTATGTCAAGGTTAATATTAAAGTTCTGTATCATGCTAGAGTCTTGCACAGAAGAGACTGCATAATTAGTACATTCTATATCTGGGCTTTATTTTTTTTTAGAGAAAAAAACATTAAAAGGGTAGAAATAATACAGAATTTTTAAAAAATAAAATAAACAGTAACAAATCACTAGTTGATAAATTACATATTGTCCTCTTAGAAATAGATTTTCAAATTACAAAATTAAAGCATACGAAATGGACATTCAAACAATGAGACTGCAAATAGTTCTGTCCAATGATCCAACAAAAACTTAGTAATATGGTTATCAATCCTACACACTAAACATACATGCAATTATATCTTTTAGAGCACTTTCTTTTCCTCTCTTTTTCACAAAAGCAATTACATATTTTGGCTTTTATTACTCCTACATTTCTTATTACTTTTTACACTAGAGACACAATGTGATATTTATAAATATGATTCTTATTTATTTCACTAATGAAGATAGTCTCAAGTTGTCTCCATTTACCTATGAAGGCCTCAAGATCATCCTTTTTTATAGCTGAGTAATATTCCATTGTATAGAAATACCACATCTTTTTCATCCACTCTGCAGTTGATGGGCATCTTGGTTGTTTCCAAGATTTAGCTATTACAAATTGTGATGCTATGAACATGGGTGCACATATATCACTGTGATATGACCTTTTCAGTTTTTCTGGGAAAATACCCAGGAAGGAAACAGTGGGATTGAATGGAACTTCCAATCCTAGTCTTCTGACTGGGCTTTATTTTTTAAAGCAACTTATGTCTCAGATTATTTTGACACAGAAAGCTTCAATAATAAAATGATAAATATAGATGAATATATATAGGCATATATCTTTCAATGAAATGTTATCAAATCAAGTCAATATACAAACATTACTAAATGCAAAACAAAAGCATATCTTTCCAGGAATGAAAGACTCATTGACTACGTTAAAATTTATCATAATTTGCCATACTAAGAAAATAATAGATGCAGAAAAACAATAGAAAAATCACAAATTCCAGTTACCATGTATACTAAGCAGAAAAGAATGTCTACATGCTGACAAAGGAATTCTACAAAGTAGCTTACAACTAGGAGCACTCGTACCAAGAAATGACTACTTACTGAGACCTGGAAGTTGAAATAATACTCACTCTCCATGCTCAAGCACTTTCTTAGGTGTGGCCTGGAAGCCTGGAAACGACACCCTGAGCATGCGTAACATCAGGAAAGACCCAGCCAACAAGAACACTATCAGTGGAACTATGCATGGTAGAAGAATGAGGAAAGAGGCTAAATTGGGAAGCCCAGAATCATCTTCTCCTCTGGGACCCATCCCTTTCAGAAGTGGAGAGATACGTCAACTCTTTGGTAGAACCACCACCAAAGATCCCACTTTCTGGTATCTTCTATGGGACCATCTCACCTGGAGTTTGAAAAAACCTGCTTTTGATGAGTTACAGGTTAGTAATTGGTTATAGTATTCTGTATTTCTCTTTCTTCATATTCTCTGTTCATTTTTTCTGTTAGATTATTTTCTATATTGATTTGAAGAAATTTTAAAGATGTGTGAGTAATTTCTCCTTTTTTGGTTGATTTCTTTGATTAATGTTTGTTTCCCAGTCTATTTTTTGTCTTTTTAAAATAAATTGCCTTTTACTTATTGATTAAGAAGTTTACAGTTTCTTTCAAAAGCCACAACAAATATAAGGTAAATATAAAAACAGAGATCTAATAGAAAGTTATGCAAGTAGACACACTAATCTAGCATTGATGCAACAAAATACACTGAAACTATATTAATTTGACACTATTCAACATTTTTTTAGTTTCTTCTTGCTATCACATATAATCCAGCTGATTTTATAAGTTAATATTGTATCCAGTAACTTGCTTAATTCAATGATCAATGGAAATTATTTGGAGTTTTTGGATTATTTGTTTGAATACCACATATAGTGAGAGATTAGTTTAAAATATATTTTTAAATTTTTTATTCTTTGTTGTTATTTTATTTTCATGACTACATTCTAAATACAATACCAGAGAGAGTGAGTGAAGGCATCTTTTATATAGTCAATTCCTAGGGACAAATGTATTCAGTAATCTTATGTTGTGTTTTCTGTTATAGGATCATTTTATGCAAAATCAGATAAATTATTTTTGTCCATTCTTCTACAACATGTCAATGACTAGATAAATGTTATCAAAGGCTTACTATCATTTAATTTAAATATCATTGATTTTCTTGTAATTTTAATCCAACTGCATGTTTTATATGGCTTTTTTATGAAACACTACTACATATCCCATATTATTGATATATTGTGTTTTTATTTGTACCTTGATTCATATAACAACATTTCCTTAAAATATTTGTCTAAAAATGGTGACAATAGTTTCCTGTGTAATATCCTCATTTACTTGTGCCAGCAAGATAACCATGCCTTCATATAAACAATTGAAAATATCCCATGCTTGCTGGCATGATGGCACATGCCTGTTATACCAGCATTCAGGAGGCTAAGGCAGGAGGATTGCTCAAAGTTTGAAGCCAGCTTGGACTACATAAACAAGTCAAGACCAGCCTGCACTAACCAATAAGACCCTGTCTCAAGCAAAACAAAACAAAACAATCCCATGTTTATTTCCAGGTTGGGAAAACTTGGGATATTTAAATGGTTTCCTCCTTATAAGTTGGAAATAATTAATAATTCTATGTGTAAAATTTTACTTGCCGAAAGTTTTTATTTGATGGTTTTTTGATGGATTTTTAAAAAATTGATTCAATTTATTTGGTTGAGCTTTTTCTAATTTATCTCTGTGTTTTGTAAATTAGTTTTAAGATTATTTAGATACTTGTGTTCAAATTTTTATTTCTGAATATTATACAAAACTTTTTAGGGTTTAAATTAAGCCTACAGAATCTGAAAATAATGTCTTTGTTTTAATTTTTGACATTATTTAGTTGTGTTTTTATTTCTATTGTTATTGTGTTATTTGTATAGTTATTTGATGTTGGTTATTTGTGTTTTTTGTCTTCCTAAGCAAATTTCCTAAGAATTTATAAATTTTATTAATTTATGAAAATATTTTATCCTTTAAGCATTTTTACAAATTTTGATTTTATATTTTTTGTCCTATTGTAAAAGACTATATATTGTCCTTTGATGTTAATTTTACTATTTACTTTATTCTATATTCTTTGTTTTTTTTTTAATATTTGAGACAGGACCTGGCAAGATTGATTGTGTCTTTTTTCTATATTATTGTATTTACTCAAAGCTGCCAATTTTCTCAAAAGACTGATTTCTCTGGCATTCCATGTATTTCTTCCTGAGTTTTCAGTCCTTCTGCCTTAAGGCCATATCTTTTTCCCAATGCTTCCACCATTGTACCTGTAGCCAGGTATTCTCTGAAAGATCACTGTGCTATGTGACTATCTGCCTATGTACGATGCCAATTTTCCTATCCTTTCTGCGTGCTGTCAATGTCAGCTTTTAAAAGGCTATAGGCCTTGATTTGGGCCTATGGTGAGTCTTCCTGCACATTTTTGTCCTTGACCTTCCTTCATGTGTCTGAATGCCTTGTTCATGCAGCCTACGGCAAACTCATGCATTCTAACATTCTACTTACAGAGTGACTTCATATCTACCCTGCAGTGACTTCATCCCCTATCCTTCCAACTCTTGGTACCTTTGGGGTATTTCTCTGTTCTTTGCCTAAAGCCATATCTCTTCTCAGGTGCCTCCATATCATGCACCCATATCCAAAGCCTTTCTTATGTTTCTGAAACCCATATGAATACCAACCATAATTTGTCCTGAGCCCATCCCCAAAATTTATGTTTTCATCTTCTGCTCCTGCTCCAGGGTCACTGCCTCCTGTAACATTTTGTTTATCCATTTACCTACTGACATACATCTTAGTTCCTTCTGAGTTTCATCTATTGTGAAAACAATTGCTGCATAAATTTTCTTGCTGTTCTGTGTGTTTATCTATTTTCTCCCCAGTTGAATAAATATAAAATGATACATTTGCAGAATCTTAAGTCACTAAAATGGACGGCTTCATAATAACATGACAGTTGTAACTATCTGTAGCATCCTACATTCCTACCAGTGAATGAATTAACATTCTTCTTGTTCTGCATTCTTGCAAACAACTGATATTGTGCTCATCAATCTTTTATTGCAACCACACTAATAGATTGTAACATATCTCAGTGCCATTTTAACTTGCTTTTCTTTTAAGCATGATGCATTCTTTTTTTCTCATAACTGCTTAATATTCAACATATTTTACATACTTATTCCTAAGATATAAATTACCTATATGTTTATCTTCTCATATATATTCCATATTTTTTAAATTTAGCAATTTCTTTTCCGATGGCTTAGTTTTACAGCTTCTTTGTACAGCTTGCAAATTATGTTCTTCAGATATTTATTCTGCAAATACTTTCAGTTTGTGACCCATCTTTTCATCACCTAAACAGTATTTTTTAAGAGTGGATATATTTTAAGAAATTTAGCATTGTCATTTTTGTTTTGAACATAAGGTTTTCTGCTGATTTTATTTCACTTTATACCATTGCCTATTAACTATTTGTCACAGTTATATGTCTAAGGTGCAAAGTTTGTAAACATTTTTCATTTTTCCCCATGTTCATTTTTACAATCATCCTTTGCTGTAAAGTCTACTGTTTTATACTGAACTATCCCCCTTAGGGGTCTAATAAGGCATAAAGTTCCAGTCTAGAGTGTAGGGAAAATAGTACCCATGTTCTTAGCATAGCAAGTAGTATTTCCCTCAGGAAGCAAACAATATACTTTAAAAACTTTAAATTTTCTGTGTTCTTTTTCAAAGTTTTTAATATCAAGGGGCAACTTGTCCACAAAGAACTGAGAATGTAGCATTTACTGCTTATCCAGCTAAGCTACCAATAAAGTTGGTCAGAATTAATTGGAATGATTTTCTTCCTTTAGAGGGTGAGTTCTGGAGAAAGTTGAAACTGGGAGAAAAGCTAAGGTTGGAAAATTAGTAAAAACTTAAGTAACTTTTTAGAAGTCTGAATATCTTCTCCACTAAACCTTGCTGCATATGCCAAAATGGAACTTGAAAGAATCACATTAACCTTATCCATCTCTTTGGATGGAAATAGATGAAGTCAAAACTCTACTCTGTTAAAAAGAACTATGAATAATATGTTTAATTAATTCTTATTACCAATTTATCTGTATAACTCCCATAAGAATAATCATTTCAATTACAGAAAGGAAAGAAAACCCATTCAATGTTTGGGTAGAAGGATGCATAGCATACTTTGTAAGTAGTTGCTATGTAGATTCATTATAATTACAAAGTCAAACATTTCCTTTGGGAATAATGTATAATTTTTTCCATAGGAATCTGAGTGTGCAACACCTCCCCTTGAAGACACAGGTTGCATCACACTGTATTAGAATCCATATCTAAGTAACTGAATACAAATGTTAAACTCAAAAATACATATGAACCCAAGAGTGTGGTGAAACAAGGGCTGCATTAATGTACTGGCTTGCGTTCTTCCCACTATCATGAAGAAGCAATGCTCAGACTGTGACTGAGTACACCCTGTCAGCCACTGCACTGATCTCACTGCCAAGACCACTGACACATGTATAATTTTCTGTTATTCATCACCTTTACCTCTCTTTGTGGGTCTCAGTTCTGTGGCTCAAGCTGTCTTTTTTGAAGACCCATGTGAAATGTGTGCAAAGTTTCAGTTAGTATTTACTTTCCACAAAAACCTGTTTCAGTTCTAAATGGTCAACTAGATTTTAGTTGGACTATAACAAAATTGTAATTTTTTCGCTGTGCCATGATCAAGCTGGGGCCAGGAAATGTCCACAGTGAAAATCATCTGAGTTACTAAATTCTCTTTAGTCCACTTTTTCACCTATCGTAGCAAAAACCTGTGTGGCTGTAATTCCTACACTGGTCGACTTTGAGCTCTTCTTATCATACTTTTTATTATCTAACTCAGTCTTAGATATGTACAATATCATGTACAGTACATGTTCATTCTTCTTTCTTCTCACACTTTAATGAAATGAGGTTTTTTTTCTATCAACATATCATTACAATTTCTGAATAGTATTTTTTATCTGTTCTTTGGATCTTTTGTACTTAGGACATATATTTGCTGATCCCTCATGTATTAAGCAAAATATTTTAACATAAAAGTCATATCTGGAACTTTTAGATACTTTTAGTTTATATTTCATTAATTTTTTTTATACCACATCTTGTTGATATGTCTACCTGGGCTGCATAAATTTTTGAGGAAATGTCTTTCAAGCATAGATGAATCTTGAGTCTTTTCTTAAGTAATCTAGATGAATCCAGTAACATGTTTCACCATAATAATTTCAATGTTACTTGTTAGTATAGATTTTGTGCTTCTTGTTACATTTACAATCCTTGTTAATGGTACCAGTGTTTGTTTTAATTTGTTTTGTGTTACAATTTCTTTTAGTCAGAGAATATTGATATTACACCACATTTTACAGTATATGATTCCATTTGGGGGGATATTCATAACTATACAGAAATAAACACTATTAAATTCCAGAGTAGTTTCATCAACTTACAAGGAAACATTACATTCATTTACTAGTCACTGTCTTTCCTACAACTCATTGCCTCCTGGAAGTTCTTGTCCATAAGATGTTTTTACACACTTGTGTATCCAGGACATTTGATGAAGATTAAATCATAAAATATGTGGCTTGTTATGCTTGTATCTTTTTTTAAAATTTTATTTAAAGAGAAAAAAGCAAGACAGAAAAAAGGGTAGAAATAATACAGAATTTAAAAAAAACATTAAGAAACCACTACTTGATAAATTACATATTGTCTTCTTAGAAATAGTTGTTCATGTTACAAAATAAAGGCATACAAAGTGAACAAACAGTGAGGCTATAAACAGTTCTGTTCAATGATCCAATAAAAACTTGGTAATATGGTTATCAATCCCACACACTT
>PVJX010018627.1:0-36159 GCA_004027295.1 Dolichotis patagonum
GAACTCTTCTACACTGTTGGTGGGAGTGTAGACTGGTGCAACCACTGTGGAGGTCAGTCTGGAGATTCCTCAAAAAGTTGGGTTTGGAAGTCCCATTTGACTCAGCTATCCCACTTCTGGGTATGTTCCCAGAAGAACTGAAAACATCATACCACAGTGATATATGTGCACCCATGTTTATAGCAGCACAATTTGTAATAGCCAGATCGTGGAAACAACCTAAGTGCTCATCAACTGAGGAATGGATAAAAAAGTTGTGGCATTTTTATACAATGGAGTACTACTCAGCTATAAGGAATGATCACATTGTGATATTTATAAATAAATGGACACGACTTGAGACCATTCTCTTAAGCAAAATAAACCAAATTCACAAGGGTAAATACCATATAGTCTCCTAGTATGAGAGTTGATAAGAGTATATGACTTTATGATAAGCATGAGTCCCCATGTCATAGCTTTGAAGCCTTTCTATGTTTTCAATCATCAGTTGGAATGATTTTATTCTGTTTTGTTTGACTATATCATGAGTGATGATATGAACAGCTGTTTTGAAGAAAACAAAACATTATGACAGCTATTGCTGATTTAATATCATCCTTCTTAGAAGTCCTACCATGCTTCTATTGTTCTACTACCATTGGTTCTATCTATCACATTGTGTCTTATTGGGATTTGAATATGTGTGATAGTTTAAACAAAATTTTTCAATCAAAAATGAAATATTATAGCACCAATTGATCATTTTCTGTTATTTGGTTCAGAAAGCCCTGTAATTCTTTCACTCTATGCATGGCTTTATACTATTTTGTTATGTTTGATATTGTTGTATTTGAAACTATGCTCAACTATAGCAGAGTAAGTGGTATGGTGATAGCTACTATTAATGTCCGGTTGTCTTAATGTAAAGTACTGTGTTGCCTGTTGTCCTGTTCTGATCTGCTCTGTACTGCCCTCTTTTGTTTTATTCTCTTTAAAATAAAAAATTAAAAAAAAAGATCAGCTATCTCTGTAGACATTCTTAAACATACATATAACCCAGGTACATATTAACTACCTCTAGAAGTTTCAGAAATCCAGCCTTCCATCCACTGGAAAATTTACTGGACAGCTCCTCTGAGGCTCTCTTTAAAGAGACGACACAATGGAAGCCCTGCTCTGGTCTCTCTGGATGCCAACCAGTCCATGTATGGCTGAACCCTGAGGACACGATTCACAGGATTGCTCATACCTATTCACCTTGATTTTTGTGTCTTTTCAGGCTGCTTACCTTAGTCCTTGCTTTCCTGCCTCCTTACTAGCTGTGGTTTTTGTTAATTGACCTGGATTCAGCTTACCCCAGTCCTTGCCTCCCTGCCCCTTGCTAGTTGGTTTTTCAGGGGGTTTATGTTGTTGTTGTTTGTTTGTTTGTTTGTTGTTGTTTTGCCTTAAACTCTATGGATGGTTGCCCTAAGAAAATAGAACAATCAGTCAAACACTTGATCAAGTTTGATGAGTGTCCAAGACACACTGGATACTCTCCTAGGTCTGATTAACTCCCTCACTCCTTGCCAGAATAATGTTGCAGAACAGACAGGCCTAAATTATGTCTCTTCCTAAAAAGCAACTTAGGTGAAAAACCTTGTAATAAGATAATCTTGGGGATCTTGGCTAGCTCTATTGACAACCCTAATATTACTGCTTCTAGTTGGGCCTTGTCTTAGAAGATCACGTGTAACGTGCTCAGCAAAGATTTGTTGGGGAAATCAAAGTGTGAGGAAATGTAACAGAAAATGCCCCACTCCCAGCCAGTATGCTTCAGTATACTTTGTTAGTTGTACAGGTAATAGTAAAATGTAAATTTCTGAGGTGGAGATATAGCTCAGTGGCACAGTCTACCTGACAAGGGTGAGGTCCTGAGTTTGATTCCCAGTCTGCCCCCTCACATGTAAATATTTATCATATTTTTTCAGTAAAACTTTGCATACCCTCTCTTGGGTTTGGAGCAGTGAAAGGGACTTTGTTGATGGCTGATTGGTGACATCCTCCACTTTCTGGTCCAAGTCTCTGCTAATTACAATCCAGCCATGCAGTTTTCCTTTTCCCAGGCAGCTCATAAAATGGGGAAGAACAGCTCTGCAACTTTGGGGAATCAGCCAACGTGCAAACGGGAACAAGAGCCCTGGGACTTTCCTAAAACAAACAAAGGATTTAAAAGAAAAAACAATATTTAGCAAAGCTCAAAACTCCCACTTCCATGTTAAGAAAACAACTTGCAGTAGATCACTTACAATATTTAAAAGTAGCTCTAAGACTCATCGCAGCACTTAGAAACTAAAAAAGTTACTTAGAAACTGCACTTAAGAATGTGTTTCAGTTTGGAAATATCAGCTTTTATCTCAAGAAAGAACTACTGTTCCCTTGACCAGTTGACTCTGGCGCTCACACCAACACTTGTCCAACCTCACTTTCCTGAAGAAGGTCTCATTTCCTGCTAGGTTGCTGTTGCCCCTGAACCTCACGCTGCCTCTTAATCCCATTTCTTAATTTCCAGGCGTTTGCCCTTTTGCAGCAGTGAGTCAAAACTCGGGCAGTTGTCAAATATTCCTCTGACGTAGGCCGAGCCTTCCAAAGAGTGACACCATAGAGTCAAGACGCAAGCGGATGTGATAGAGCTGTTGACGCTGGCTCTGGGTGGCGGAAGGAGCTACAGGGGAGGCCAACATGTTTGCCGGGGCCCAGCCACTTCCGGAAGAGTCATCAGGCATGGAGGATGTGAGTCCTACATGGCCCAGGTTTAGAGCCCAGAATCGAGGTCCCTGAGGGACTGTACAACGTGCAGTCTGTTATTCCAGCTGCCACTTGGTGTCAGTAACCACTCAAGACTAAAGTTCCAGAAGTGATGGCCTGGGGATATATTCACATGTTTCTAAATAGTCATGAAGCCCAGAGTGATTTTAAAAGTTTTAAATATTTGAAAAAAAATCAAAAGAATAGTACTTTGTGCAAAATTCTACATTCTATGTCCATAAATCCAGTTTTGTGGGTGCACTGCTGCCCCCATCTTCCTGTGGCCATGTGCCTGTGTCTGTTCCTCTCTCTTCCTCACAGGACAGCTGAGGAACTGCCCCAGGGACTATGGTTCCTGGGGTGTCTCATGTTTACTCTCTGGTCCACACAGAATTGGGCAGTTCTGGGTTCTAAACTCTTTTCCACAAAACCCAGCAGCCAGAGCAAGAGAAGGGAGCACGGAGCCACAGTCACCACCCCTGGACATCCCCGGGGTGAGTCCAGGAGCAGGCTCTGGAGACTGGGTTGAGGTTCGGTCCCTGCGTTTTCACGAGGTACACACCAGTGGTAGAAAAGGGTAACTGTTACCAGAGGGCCTGTGTCCTAACTCCTCACCCTGTGAGGTCCTTCCTGGTCCCCTCTTTGTCCCTGGACACTCTTAATGAGAGAACCCCTCCTTCTCTTGGTCCCAAGAAGACCAAGCTGTCAGAGAGAGCTCCGTTTGAGAAAAGCTTGGCTGATGGAGAAGTTGGATAATGGTTGAAGAGCAGTCTGGTACGGAGAAGCTGCACCACCAACATGTCCAGAGTGGGTCCCTTTCTGAACGCAGTTCATACACCTGCCTCTTTACAGCCCAGACTCCATTCTGAACCCTGCATAACCCAAGGCTGATGTTTTCAGAGCTCCCAAGGGTCCTCGTGTGAGAGAATGGGTCTCTAGGTCCCAGCTGGGAATCAGTGCCAGGGATGGAGCAGGCATAGATTTGACTCCCCTGAGATAGCAGTTGCTGAGTGGAGCTGGACCAAACTGCCCTGCAGACCATGAATTTCCTGCTCCAGCAGAATGTGATTGCATCAGGACACATCTGCGTGCCAAGGTTTTGTGAACCAGAAGATTCACAGATCTAGGGGCAGGCACGCAGCAAAGCAGTGAGGAGCCCTGAAGTCAGAGAGGAGCCAAGCCTCCATGGTGGCTCTGCCGCTCAACAACCATTCGGTAAAGTGGTCAGGTGGATCCTCTACTTCCTTATCTGTAAAATGGGGACAGTGACTCTTACTGCACTAAGATACGGTAAAGGCGGAATCACAGTGGTGGCTGCTGTTGCGCACTAATTACAGGAGCTCAGCCGTTCCTCTCACATTTCTTGGGTGAGTCCAAAAACTTGGTAGGAAAATTTCTCTCCCCATTTTTTTCTTCCTCAATTTCGAAACTTGAGGGCAGGGATAGAGGAAATGAAAACATAAACAAAATGGCAAGCAGTGCACTTGCCTCCCAGCTGAGGATGCCAGCCCGTGCTCCCCTGCCGGGCACCATGGCAGAGGGAGGCTGTCAGCCGCGCTGTTGGTTTGTCCCCACAATTCAAGAGGGTTGGCAAGGACCAGAGACACTTGTGAGACGCCAAAATGGCAAATAGGTTACAGATGATGGCTGGTAGGGATGTGGGAATTAGAGAACATCACACTGATTTGTTTTTATATTTTTCCTGGATGTTTCACAGAACCATTCATCAGAAGCCTATTTGGCTGCACAGCAAATGTCGGTGGTAACCAACGCCGGTTTCCGTCACATCTGCCCTTTTCCAGCGGTTTCTGAAGTTCTGATCCTAACAGTGTGGCTACCATAAGAGCTTCAGCAAGCACGGGCTCTACGGCAGCTCTGCAGACATCAGGGAGCCGAGTCACCTGTACACACGCAAGAGGCAGCGAGCAGGGACTGGGGCGTGCACACCCTGTGTCCACTCTAATCCAGCTCTTCTCTGGGTGCCAGACACTCTGGGTGCGAGACTGTGGATGTGTGGAGGTAAACCGAACTGGATGCACACGCACCCACACGTTCAAGTACACGTCCTGACACATATTCTCTTACACACACAGAATCTCTCTCACACATACTTGCTCTGTGCCACAATCTCACTCACACACACTCACACACTCATAAATGTGTACACAGTCATGCACACACACATTTTTCACTCTTCCTCTTTCTCTCTCAAGCTGGTGAGGATGGAAAACAGTGAATCAGAAAAAACCTCTCTCCCGCAGCCCTCGATGCCCTGCACCTTCCCTACCCTAGGTGAAGATGGAACGTCTCAGGAAGCAGAATGGGCAGTCTCAGTTTTGATCACTGACCCAGAAGGTTCTAACTTGGAGAGCAGAAACTTGTGCAGAAAGGGTTCTCTCTCTTTGGGACCTAAATTGGGATAAGCTGCAGATCATGTGCTCCCAGAGAGGAGTGGCTGTAGGTCTCCGGGGCAGCATCACCTCAAATATAAGGGGCGCCTGTCAGCCACTGCAGGTGCTTGAGCCCTGTGCACGGGGTGCCAGGAAGGCCAGGTGTTAGAGTGGGGAAACCTTTCCCACTGGCTATAGTGGTGCAGAGCTGCATGCACATGCAAGTGTACAAAGGACCAGCAGTATGGACTGGGCATTCATGTACCTGGGAACATACTGAGCCCAGGTGTGTCTCCAGAAAGAGGAAAAGGTGTTCTGCATGCATCGTGGCAATGTGCCCTTCCTTTGAAGTTGCCCCACCACAAAATTTTACCATGACACCAAGGCCATGGATGTTTTGCTATGCATTAGAAAGGGAAGCTCAGCGCCCTGGCTGGGGACACCCATGAATATGTTGGGGCTGACTGTCTCTGCTCCAGGGCTCAATCCTATGAGACAGTGTGGGCATCTGAGAGCCAGCACCCTACACTGCACACACCCTGTGTCTCTGCTGTCTGCACTCTGCTCTGGCTTCTCTCCTGGGTGGTGAGCTCAGCATCGGGTCACCATGATGTCCCCCTCATCTGGTGGAAGTGAAAATTCCACTCTGTGCTCTGAACTTGGCCTTTCATTTTTGAAGTCCAGATTTCCAACCGCCTAGAAAACTACTTTCACTTTCAATAAGACAAAGTCTTACTGAAATGGGTCTCTAGGTTTTCTTCCTCAATTTCGAAACAGGGAGAGAGGAAATGAAAACATAAACAAAATGGCAAGCAGTGCACTTGCCTTCCAGCTGAGGATGCCAGCTCATGCACCCCTCCCGCGCAAAGTATTGTAAAATACTTTGTTGTTTCTCTATGTTTTAAATAATCAGAGGTCACTTAGTGATAGCTATTATCCTGTCTGCATCCGTCAGTACTTACTAGAGAAGTAGATTTACTGCAAGATATATAAATATGTAAGGATTTACAAGATTTTCTTACAGTGGCCGCCCACAGAGTCAGGTGTGGAAGAGTGTGAAAGGCCCGTCTGCACAGTGGGGCTCAGAAGGCCTGGAGCTCACTGTATTGTCCCAAGCAAGACCGTATCAGGAGGCTGAAGGGTCTGTGTTGGAAGACAGGAGACATCATCCAAGGTGAAGGCGAAGACTGGAGCTTCCCCCAAGAAACAGAAGGGCACCTTCCTTTGTTTCCCTTTTATACCATCAAGGGGACAAACCTACGAGGGAGGGTCTCCTGTGTTCAGTAAATCCCTTTGGCCACAACCAGAAATATGCCGACCCAGTGTAGTGGGTGTTTCTTAGTCAAGTTGATACAGTCAGTTAACTATCACACCATCAGAGAAGCTGGCTTCATCCCTGTGTGGACATGGCGCACTCTTGCACTGCCCGGGATGCTGGAGGCTCTATGGCTCCTGCCACCATGGAGAGGTGAGATGCGCATGAGATGAACACAGTGCACTTTTTACAAGGTAATATAGGAAGATGCTCCCTAATAATAGCAAAGGTGTGGTATAGACGATACCCTAAGTGAAAACGTGGGCGTTATCAGTGTTATGCATTACACAGTAGCCAGTGGGTGTGTTCACATCATGTCACTCACACCTTCTGAGAGGACACAATTTGCAGAGTGACACTAGAACAGCTGTGACAGCCCTAGGGAGTACAACTTTTCCAGCTTCATTTAATCTAATGAGACCAGCATTATACCGTACTTCCTTGAAATTAAGACAGGGTCTTATATTAGTTTTTGCTCCAAAAGACACAGTAGGGCTTATTTTCAGGAGATGTCCAATTTTTGTAATGTACAAAAATCTACACTTATTCATGTACAGATGTCTACATTTGCTGAAACAGTCATGCCGTCTTTCTCTGGAATCCTGTCATAACTCTCCCAAATTTTGGCCTGAATTTCTCACAGTTCTGTTTGGTAGACCCAGTGGCCTAGATCTCTCACACAGAGCTCTGGACAGAGCCTCCGTAAATGAGGACTTTCTGTCCAGGCTGCCTGCATCACGGCGACACATGATGTACTGGATTGTGAAAATTCATGTTAGACACAGCCACATCCGGGCATTATCAGTCACATACGTTATTATTTGTGCATTGTGTCTCCACCCTGGTCATTTGGCAGTAAGTCTCAATTTCATCTGTTCACATAGGTATTTAACTTATACAAAAGTACCCACTTGGGTATTTATAAATACTTAATTATAATTTATACTATCATTTCTTTTAAGTAATAATGTCGATGTTATTTATTTATATTTAATCATGAGTAGTAGTATTATTTAAAATTCAATGTATCTGTTGTGTGTTGTAACAAACATGCTAAATGCATCTACCTGGGGTAGGGCTTATATTACAAGCATCCTGAAAAATCATGGTAGGGTTAGGTCTTGTTTTCGGGGAAATATAGTCCATGTGATCCATAGTTGACTGAAATGTCACTAAGACAGTTCTTGGCTGTAATCCACTTAACTATCAAACCAACATCTTGTTTTCTTCCTTTGTTTGCTGTTCTGCCCTGGGGCAGGACAGAGAGAAGTTGTTTTTGCTGCCTGAGGTTAGGGGGAGGGAGTGGTGGGGAAAATCCTGGATAATATTAAGCTTTATTTACTTACATAAGTAAAACTGTGGGTTTTGTTTTTTCTTCTACTGAGCAATATTTATATAACAAACTCCTAGCTTGGATAAGTGTGTTAGCAGTACATAGGTCCATGTGACTGAAGATCCAGTACTGACCAATAGTCAGACACTTGCCCTGCTCTTCTCCAGCCTGCTAGGAGGGACCCACTACCTCACACAGATCAATAATGACCCCTGAGTGGGAGAAGGGTCTCACTTTTATTCTTCAAGCAGTTACATACCACGACCTGATCACTGAGGCTCAGCCTGCCTTGTGGACTCCATGGCTGCCACTGTCCCTGCCCCATGGCTGTCACATGTCCACTTTGAACTGTCATAGTTCAACTTGCACTTTTTAAACTTTGCAAGGCTGTAAAGCACTCTGCATCTGGTGAATTCGAATGCAAGTTAACCTTATAATAATGGTCAGCACCTGTGTAAGAATTCTGCTGCCTTTGGTTTCCTGTGGAAGGGTTGCATGTTAGATGATTTTGCTCACTCGGTGGCTACGATGTGAATTACTGAGGGAGTTAGGTGTACTACTTGCATTTTGTTTTACTAATATTTGCTACTTCCCGTGGCTTGTCAGATGGTTGGCAGAGGAACAGTGGCACACATTTGAACATCTGATTGATTCAAAGACGAGAAGCAGCTATCAGGGCCTGTCTAGTGCCCAGACCCCCAGCTCTCGGTCATCCTTTACCTGTAGGCTGTGTCCAGGTCTCCCACTGGCCAGGTCAGGTTGCTGCCTCTCTTGCCTGCGCAGCCTCACCTTGTGACCGAGGGCTGACGACCCAGGTGCTGTTTCCTTTGTCTGGGGCCCCACAGGAACAACCTCCGGGATGCTGGCCCCCACAGGAGAGGCACTTGGCTTCTGCTTCTGTCACCCCAGGACTAGCATTTGTCAGGTCCCCAGTGACTCCCAAAACCCAAACCAATCAACACTGCCCTGACCAAGTATTATTTTTCAGCTCTGTCATTTGGTGTTAATGTTACACCCATGCTACAATACATGTCTGTTAAAAAAAACAAACTATGGTCTCCTTCAGGTTTCCTTGAGTGTTGGGAGCAAGTTCACATTAACATGACCAGAAGAAGTGAAGGGCAGAAAAAAAGAACTGGAAACACATTTATCAATAAATGACATTTCCACTGTACTGAAACCTCATGAAGAAAAGCCCGTAGTTATGGATCCATAGAAGGCTGCAATGAAACACACTTGGGAGTCTCCTGCACCTTCTCTGTTTGCCCGCGCCCTCTCATTAACACAGCACCAGGACGATATGGGAACCAAGAAAGCAGTTCGACTGTCATCGGGTCATTATGCTTGGTCAGAGCCACTGGTCACTGTGGGTGTGTGTGTGTGAACTCCTCCACGCAACTGTACTGTGTTCAGTCCTGTTTCTACCTGGAGACACCTACCTGCATGACACCACCAAACTCTGTCAGTCCTCAGGGCCACACCATCCTCCACAGGCCACCACTAACCCCCCACCAGCCCCTGCAGTGATGTGATCCTTGCACTCTCCAACACACCGAGCCTCTCGGGTGTCCTCTGGGGATTGGCCTTTTGCCCAGCACCATGACCTCTATATTGTATGACCGGTTCGCTTCTCCTGATTGCCGGGCACTGTCTCCTGATGTGATCGCGTCATAGGTTTTCCCTTTTAATCCACAAAGAACACTTTTTGGCTATGATGAATAAACTTCTTATAAAATTTGTGCCTATTTTCAGAATATTTTTATTACTTTATTCTTATTTTGCTTTAATATACATATAATAATTGTACATGTTCATGGGACTCAGTGCAGTGTTTGATACATGTTTTTTTACTTTGCAAAGTAAAAAAAAAATTAAGGTTTTGAGTATATCATCACCTAAAAATTTGCCACATTTTGGAGTGAGAACATTCAAAATGCTGTCTCCTAGCTATTTTGGGATCTCCAGTACCATATCACTAATGATTCTGGCTAGCCGTGCAGCGGAAACCAGCACTTACTCCTCCTAAGCGTGCGTCCACTCCCGCTGACACATCTGTCCCTCCTCACCATCTCCTGGCCTCTGGTAGCCATGGCTCTGCTCTCCACTTGCCAGAGATGCTCCTTAGTGCCCACAGAAGTAAGGCCGTTCCATGCCTGTCCTTCTGACTCTGACTGATCTCACTTAACACATGGACTCCGGTCCATCCACGTTATTGCAGAGGACAGAGTTTGTCCTCCTTACAGCTAAATAGCGGCCACTGCCACACAGTCTCATCGTTCTTTGTGGTTTAAGACGCTCAGGATGAGTTTCTGAGCTTCCGCTCTGACATCAAGGATGACCAGCCACTGGTGGCCTCCCCCAGCTTGGCTGGCCTAGTGTCCTGTCACTGCTGCTCAAGCACTGCTGTCTCTGCTCACTGGAGCTTCACGGAGAAGTCACACCTGCGGCTCCTGGGGCTCCCTTCACTTCCTTGCAAAAATGTTGTTGATGTATTCTGTTTGGGCTCCGCACTTCTGAAATAGCCTCTGGGGTCCTGCCTATCTCTGGGGGAGACTCGGCAACTCCCTCCCCCTCACCTTGTGTACTGGGTTGAAAGACATTTCCTCCTGGATTTGTCCAAATCCTGACCCTGGCTACCTGTGAATGTGACCTATTTGGAAAGAGGATCTTCGCAGATGTCATTAAGATCTAGAGATGAGATCATCCTAGATTTAGCATGGACTGCGAATCTGATGTCTGGGCTCCTGAGGGAAAGGAGACAGACTGAGGACAAGGCCAAGGTGAGAGGCAGCAGCTGAACACCAAGGAAGGCCAGGGACCGCTTGCAGCCTCTGGAGCCAAAAGAGGCGGGGAATCAAACACTGGTTCTCCTGGCTGGCCACATTCCCCTCGTAGCCTTGCTCTCGCTGTGCCCTGTGGGCAGATGCACAGGCCTGTCTGTGCCAGCACTGTCTTGCCCTGTTAGTGGACTCTGAACCATTAGCGGACACTGACCCTCCACTAAGCTCTACCCCTTTGGGTTGAATGAAGTGGTTGTTCCCTCACAGCCTCTGCAGGGCCAGCCCTGCCCACCCCTCCATTTCAGGCTTCTGGTCTCCAGAGTTAGGAGGCAATCTACTTCTGTGGCTTTCAGCTACCCAGTAGGTGGCCATTGCGGTGACACCCATGGGACCACAGCTGCTGGCCTTGTCCTGCACTGCAAGCCCAGTGCCGGTAGCAGCAGCACTATCTCACCCCTCCGAGTCTCTGCTCTGACTACCTTCCTGTGTCTGCCCTGCCAGAGGTCCTGTGAGATCCTAGAGACTTCATGGTGGGTTTCCTCTGGGGAGAACCACACTATTCCCTTCAGAAAACCAACCTCAAAGATCAGAGTTTCCTCCTCAGGCAGATTTGCCAAGTTGGGTTCTCATGCAACTCCCCTGCGGTGGGGACACAGGCAGAGCAGCCCCTGGAGCCCACTCGGGCTCTGTTAGGCAGAGCCGGGGGCTGCTGTCCACACATCTGGCGAGATGAAATCAGTGCAGAAGACTCCCAGCCTTTCTCAGGGTCTTCCTGTGTCTGGCTGTTTGCCCTGTTGATCCAGAAGTCCCTGGCTGAGTGAAGCTCTCCTGTCTTGCTAGGGAAACACAACAAAATGCTTTGGAACTTCCGGACCCCTTTCCTCATTGGAGAGTAAGGTCTCTGTTCTCTCTGAAACCCATGCTCACTGTTGCCTGCTACAGTCTTGCAAAATCCTGTCCAATTTCTCTTTCTCCTCCAAAACTCTTCCTTCTCTACCAACCACTGCTAGGGTCTTTCGAGGGTGACCAAACATCCTAGTTTTCGTGGGACCACAGGGATCTCCAGGAATGTGAGACTTTCACTGCTACAACTAGGAATTCCCAGATATTGGGATTGAGTTGCTCTTCCCAGGGCTGGGGAGACATAGGTGCCAAATATTACTAAGATATTAATTTATTCTTACTGAAAAGTAGTTTTAACTCCTTCTATTTATAGCTTCTTAAGAAACCTTTTCAATGGTACTTCTTTTTTGGGAAGGATAATTTCCATAGTCCTGTTTCCAGGTTCTCACCCTGCATGTTACCACAAGGGTCACCAAGGCTTCCAGTGACACCTGTATGACGTCAGTGCTGACATCATCCCCTATGCATGTGCTCTGTGAACCCAGCTTGGCCCAGACACACCCACAGTGGGAGCCTGCAGATCACGTCTGAGTGTGGAGATGCCACGAGGCAATGCAGAGACGCGTGCCCTGCGCTCAGGAGGTGATTGAGAAATCGGCTTCTCACCAATAAATCATCACAGTGAAATGTTTTCCCCGCCTCCTCAGCATCAGACCACACATCTCTCTCTGTTTTTGGCACGTAGATTTGACATTGTGTAAAGTATGTGGAACAAATTAGGGGCCCACAAATGGTGACTTTGGAGCCAGAGGCTGGCTGTGTCCCTGGCATTATAATCATGGTTTAGAGCACATTCAGTGATTTCAGTGAAGGCTGAGCCAGGGAGCTGCGAGCCCCATGGGTGGCCTCCATCGAGAAAGCTCCTCTGGGACCTCTTGGTGAAGTTGCTGATCACATCCTGAGTGATTCTTCTGTTCCTGCCCTCTCTCCTGCCAGTGCAGGTTAGGGCGCCCTCTGCTTGAAGCCTTCACCCTTTGTGCAGCGGCCTGTCTGTGGCCTTGCTTCTCCAGGGCGCAGGTACTCCTTTGGGGAGTCTTTTCTCAGGAAAAGACCAGGGGACAACTTTCCTGCAGCACTCTCGGGAGGGGAGGCTGGGGGTTGGATCTGGGCGCCCAAGAAAAGGTGCTGGTTCTTCACGCCCTGTTCCCCCAGGCAGGCATTGCGCTTCCCTCCCATCCCCCCGCTCAACCCGCTCACCAGTAAGCGTGAAATAGAATACAGCATTTCCATGCTTCACAGTTTTCTGCACTCTGTACCTTAAAAACAATTCCTGCACATTACTGCTAAAGTCTAGAGAACAGTCATGACTTCTACCTACGTAAAGAGCAGATTTGCTGTTTGTTGTCCATGGCTATTTCAGTTCAAGGGAGTCTGGGGAAATCTCAGCCCAGGTCCCAGCAACTGCTTGACTCCTGGTTACCCTGTCTCCCTGAGTGTCGCTGCGTGCACTGTGCTCCTCCCCTCTGTCCTGGACTGTCTCTGTGGAGCAGTGGGATCACATGGTCACACTTCGCCTTTGTGCCCTTTGACATCTAAATTCCTGCACATTCCTAGGTACAGTGACAGATCATTTATTTTCCTCTTACCCTGGCAGGCAATTTGCTTTTTATTACTTGTTATGATTTTATAACTAATTTGCATTGAATTCCTTGCAAAGTAAGCTGTACTAAAAGCTACACGAGTGAAAGGGAAATTCTCAGACTCCATGGAGACGACCATGAAAATATTTTTATACATCTTTTATGCATATAAATGAGCACGAGTAATTTAATATAAATGCAATGTTACATTTATTTTCACTTTTGCTTACTCTCTTTGCTTCCACAATCTATGTGACAGTCAATTCACTTCTTTCCAAATACAATCTGGTATGAAAAATTCACACACTTTCTACATGTACTCATGCATGGGAGCTCGCAATGAACCTGGACTGTGCTTTAGATGTGTTTGCCTTATCAAAGTAGATTAATATTATTTATACTTTTCTCGTATTTGTTGAGATTTTGAGGTAACAATAAGGGTGTTTTTCCAATTTTTCATTCATTTCTTTATCAGTGGGCTTTCATTTACAGTTGTTCCTCAGTAAAAAATTTCATAGGGATGGGTCTCTAGAAGTGAGATAGCTGAAAATACAGTTTTATTTAACTTAGTAGATATTGCACATTATTGTCAAAGAAAGTTGTAAAAACTTGGCAATTTTTACCAAAAAAGTAGGTTTAAAAATCCCTTCACATGCCACCTCCCTTTTGCCAGCCCACTGGTGTGAGAAATGTCATGTTGCTGTTACTCCCATTTGCATTTCTCTACTTGTGAGACTGAATATCTGCTTTCTGATTCACATTTAATTATCAAATATTTTCATTAAGTAGCAGATTTGAGGAACACCTAACAGGCGCCCATATGGGCAGTCCTGGGGTGAGACAGCTGCTTAGCATTTTATCATAATTGCTTCACATGCTTGTCCCAGTCCCTTTACTTCCTGCCAATTCTGCTCTCTCTCCTTCTCCCTCCTCTCTGAATTTGTTTTGAGGAATTCAGCCATGTCAGTTGCTTGCCTCTTTCTTTTCTCTAAAGAGCCATTCTCCAGAGTTGGGTGTATCTATCTAGGACTTTTAAAACTTATTTATCTACTTAATCACAAACAAAATATATTATTACTTTGAGTTATAAAAACATGCACAGCATTTTCAATTCAATGCTATACTTTTAGAATTCTGTATCAAGTTCATTTAAATGCTGTACTAAGTTCCTCCATATGACTGAATCACAGTTTGTTCATTTCTCTACTAAACACAGCTTTCCAGTTTTTCACTGTTGCTAACAGAGCAGGGAATATACTTGTATATGTCTCTGTATTAGGTTAGCTTTCCCATTGCTAGTACAAAATGCCTGACACCTGTAACTTAAAGGAGACAAGATTTAATTTGATGACTTCAGAGGTATCAGTGCATGGTCAGCTGGCTCCAAGGCAGGAACATCATAGTGGGAGGGTATAGTGGAGCACAGCTGCTCACTCTGTGGTGGCCAGGAAGCAAAGTACAGGGTAAATGCCAAAGAAGACAGGTCCAGGGACCAGATAGTCCCAAAGGTCATGCACTCATCACCCAGTCAGATGCACCCAGAATCGTGCTTCACTGATTCAGATGTCTATCAAGCCAATCAAGTTAACAATCAAAATTAACTCAAAGGCTCCCCCTGCACCTGTGAGAAGTTTCCTGGAGCTACATTCGATGTCACAGGATTTGCCTGGCTTTGACATTCTTGATACCACCCAGGGCACTCACTCCCAGCAATCCATAAACTCCACACACACACCCCACCTAGGAAGAGCACCCATTTCTCCCTCTTCTCACCAACAACTATGTTTGCAGACCTTGTCAATCTGAGCAACATAGATGTCTTGTTTTAATTTGTCATCTCCCTTGATTACCAATAAAGTTCAATTAATCCTGGCAGAATTAATGTCACTTAGGGTTCTAGGAACTGACAACTTAAACACTTTGACTGTTTATCCATTGAGGCATATTTTTAAGAATTGATTGTGAAAATCCTTCATGTATTCTGAATACTATTTATTTTGTTGAGTATGTAAGTTTCAAATGTTTTCTACCAGTTAATTGACTTTCTTTTACATTTTTAAGTTGGACTTTGAGTTCTAGCTTATCAATATTTTATTTCATAGCTATCTTTGTTCCTTGGTTAAGAACTCTTTACTAACTTGATTTTATAAATATATTTCCCAAGATTTTTTTCGTAAATGTCCTACATATGTTACTGTTAACCTTGAGATGTTTTCATCTGTGTATAATTCATTTTTTGCACAGAGGGGTGTTTGAAATTAATGATGTTTAAATTTTAAAAATTTATTATAGTAAAAAAAACAAGTATCACATTACACATGGCCACGAATCCCCCTCAGAACCCTCCTTCCGCTTGATCACACATCACATCATTCTTACCTCCTGCAGAGCAGTTCTACAAGTTTTCATGTTCGAGGTATGATCAAAAATACAGTGAATGCTGCTGCCAACTGCCATCCACTGGGAAACTGGCAAGAATGATGTGTTTGAACCAAGTGGCAGTATTTTGAGTGGCATTAATGGCGATGTCTTCTACTATAATAAACTAAAAAATACAAGCACTCAACATCGTTTTCAATTATGCCTCATATTTTAAGACAAGCATACCATCATTTCTTTTCCTGGGTATGTGCCCCCAACACTGTTTATTGAGAGCCTCTCTGATCCCTGTAATTATGGACAGCAGCTCTTCCCAACGAGACTTCTTCCTGATGTGTATGGATGTCTAGGGACTTTGTTGTGTTCTGTCGATCTTGTTTCTACCTCTATATCAAGCCCATAATTTCCATTATGAAACCTCCCACTCTCTGGTAGGATGAATACTTGCTCTTTTTTCCTCTTCTTTTCTTCTCCTCGTCTTTATATCTTATTCAGGACAATATATTGCCTACTATGTTTCTTTTTTATTCCATAGGAAATTTGGGATCATCTTGATGCGTTCTATCAAAAACTCAGCTGTGATTATTTGAATACTGTCTTTATTTGGATAAAATCTGAGCACACTGTAGTTTAACGTGCTCTTCTTGAGTGAATAGCTTGACGAATTTTGTCCTCTGTGTACAGCTTGCACCTATCACTCAATATGGGACTTCCTGTCATCTCAACCTCTGTCCCCATCCTTCTTGCTGGATGGCCTGGCTTTCCTGGATTCTGCAGAATACAATCGCTCGCTCTATGTGCCTGGCTTCTGCTCTGTTCAATGCCTGTTTTGTGTCTTCTGCTTGCTGCTTCTGTCTACACTGTTTGCCGTTGCAGCTGAGCAGTGTTCCGTCGTGTGGCCATGCGCACAGACGTTGCCCATCCATCCCGGCTGTGAGCACTTAGGCTACTGCTCATCCCTGGCAACTGCACAGAAGGTTGCAGTGAAGACTCCTGCAAGGTCTTTGTGTGGACCTGCGTTCTGTCTCCGCTGGGCAAGCGACTTGCTATGGGAAGGCCAAGTGACAGAGTAAATGAACTTCACAAGAAACCTCTGAACTCTTTGCACAGCAGGCAGGCAGCACCACTTTGCTCCTGAGAGGGTTCTATTTCTTTCATATCTTGAACAACACTTGTTAAATTTTAGTCAAATGTTAAAATGCTATCTTGTGGAGCTTTTGCTTGGTACTCCCAATGATCAACAATACTCATCATTACTTTCATGTGCTTATTTGCCCTCTGTGTAATTTTGTTTTTCAGATAGACTCTTGCTGTGTTCCACAGGGTAACCTCAAAGTTTGGGGCTCAGGTGATCTTCCTGGCTCAGCCTCCTAAGTAGCTGCACCTAAGGCGATGTACCACTACCTTACTGGCCTCTGCACATCTTCTGTGTATAATTTGAATGTTATGTTAAATATTTTTGCCTATTTTGTGCTAAATTGTCTTATTAAAGTTCTTTAGTTATATGATTTGCAATTGTCCCCACCCCACCCCCGACAGCCAGTGACTTATCTTTTCATTCTCTTAAAACTATCTCTTGAGAAATAAATCTTATATTTTATGGCATTCAGTTTGTCAATTTACTTTTTTTGATAGATCGTATTTGGTGTAGCATTCAAGCTGTCCACATCCATTGTTTTTCCTGTGTCCTTTAAACGTGTATTTTATGTCTGTACTCAGTCAGTAAAGCTGTAAAACAATAATGCTAGATGTTTGATGGAAAGGTCTTCAAGTAGTCCTCTTTCAACAGAGAAAAATTTAAATCTGTTAGTATTAACTAGGGTTAAATTAAGACACCAGTTTAATTCTTGAGTACTTAAAAAATAATAAGTGTTTGAAACAGATAATGTATCGAAAGGGCCCTGGAGAGAGACCCAAGATCAGGCCCTGCCTTCCTCACTCCCTTCTGTGCATTCTCAGATAAGCCACTTCACCCATAAGCCAGGAGCAGTAGTCCCAGATCGCAGATCTATAATGATTAAAAAAGAAGTATTTTCAAAGAAGCTGCTAAAGAGGCTTTCCTTACCCAGGAGCTCAAGAATTGTTAGTTTTCTCTTCCATCCTAAGTCCCTAGAACCCCAAAGACGGCCCATTACCACCCAGTGACTCTGACAGAGCTTAGTTAGGGGACCATGCCGGATACGCCCAACCTCGAGGGCAGGTGCCATGAGTAGGTCCATTACAAAGCTGGTGCAGAGCAAAGTCATTTTTATTGTAGTGAAAATTTCAGAGGCAGTTACATTAGTTACACATATACACAGCGACTTAATTACTGTTAGTCATGGAGAACATTCAAGAAATACAAATGATGATTTATCCACAGCACAGTTCACATCCATAAGAAGAAAGGTTAAGAGAGCAATGATTGCTTGTTGTCCACTGAAGCCTGCTTGTGAAATCTTTTTCTTTTAATAAAACCGATTGTTAGATGAAGCAAGCTATTCTGCTCCTGCCCGACCTGTCAAGCCTCAGGTTTGCTTGCTGGTGCTCAGTAGGCTTTGGCTGGTTACTGGACCATAAAGCAGCTCCAGCCATGAGACCCAGGCATGCAAAGTGCAAAAACGTGCACATGCCCTGCAAGGTCCCCTGGAGCCCGGGGTGCGGCGAAGGCAGACAGAAACTGCTTACGGGACCCTGGTGCATGGGGTCTGGTAGGGATGGGGAAGTTGGACCTCTGAAGATTAGGACCCAGTCACATCCTAACCGGCTCCCTTTCTAGTCAGTCATACAAAGAGCACATCAGTTCCATCACTGGCACCTGGCTGGTTCCTGATTAGGTGACAGGTGGCAACTGTTACGAGCAGATGGCTCCAAAGGGCGAGCATGCCTGGCTCTTGCACGGCTCATGGCTGCCCCTTGTGTGCAGGACAGTGAGCCTTCCTTGCTGCCTGGGGCCTGCCTCCTCCTGTGCCGGCTAGTCACAGCATTGTCACCCACAAGCGTGGCTAATCTGGGGACACACAGTCACTGTACTGACACAGCAGACCTAGGTATCCCAGTGTGGGCTGTGTCAGGGACTGGCACTTCCCCTCTGCACTGATCTCTATTCATGAAATTACCAGAGGGCTGAACCTGATGTATTGGGAAGTGGAGGACAATGTGGCTCCTGTGACAGACTCTCACTCCCTGAACAGAGCTAACAACAAAGCCAGGACAGGACATGCGAGCAGCAAGCTCTAGAACCATCCCGGCCACCGTCACCATTATGGCCAGTCCTGGTAGCATCTCAGTGTGTCCTCATCCATGCAGCCATGGTATAGCTCTCAGCCTGAGAAGAACAGGGCACATCTGGGAGTGTGGAGGTGACTCACTGCTCCAGGAACCCAGGAGTCTCCCCTCCCACCTGGCAATGACCCGTTCTGGCAGAGGGGTTCTGGCCTCCTGGGCCAGCAGCATGGTGTGGGGGGTTCTTTTCCAAACCAGAACACCAAGCCTGCAGTTCAAGGCTGTGCTCTTCCCCTTTGTGCCTCAGGCCCCTCTGTGGGTCTTTCCAGTCCTGGACTGCTCCCTGTCAGCCCTTGTCTACTTTCTTAGTGGCCACAGGACAGTTTCTGAGAATCACTACTAAATGCAGAGTAAGGGACAGAAAAGACATAGGACTCACACCTGCCATCAGACCCCACTCAGTCACCCACCTCCTCCCAGAACAAGGCAAGAAGGCAGGAAGTCAGCCTCAGGGGTCACAGCTCTCCTTGGGCTACAAATCGCAGGCCCAGGCACCCTGGACTCCTGTTGAGGTTGGAGGCGCAGGTGGGAGGTGGCCAGAGCAGGTCCTCTCTGCTGGTGACGGATGCCTCGGGCCCAGCATGGACCAGCAGGGTAGCAGCACGGTTGGCTGCTCTCTGGTGTCACCCAACTGTCCTCTGCCATACAGAGGGCAAAAATGAACCTCCAAACTCACAAGCTAAAGGCCACATACAGTCTATTTCCCTCTCATTAAGAACACTTCTTTGCTCCAAAGGCTATTTTTGTGCCTTTTTGGGAGGAGGATAAAGCTCACTGCTCTGGGCAAGCCCAAGGCTGCTGGGCACCAAGATGTGCTGGGTGGCACCAAAAACCTGAACTGTGGCTGCCTGCGGTGACACCACTTCCCCAGAGGCAACAGCTCCTTTGAGGATGGAGCAAACACGTGCATCTACACTCAGGACCCAGCCACCACTATTTACAAGAGGACTAAAAGCTGCGCTAGAGGCAGCAGCGCCAGGCTTGGTGTTCTCAGAGCCGGGATCACAGAAGGCCAGGTCCTGGGGCAGGGCACCCTGCTGGGGAGGCTGGCTTTTGACAGCCCAGAGAAGGCTGGCCTTTGACTGTGCAGAGCTCCTCCCTGTACCTAGGGCTCCCTCCACTCACTCGTTCCCTGACCTTGGGGACCCATGGGCAGGGACACAGTGCTGTGCAGTGTCCACAGGGACTCTGGGAGGGACCCCAGGATTTTTCCAAGGGTGGCCCCTCTTTCCCACATGGGCATCAGTAGGCTGAGGGGCTGGTGTGGAAGAATGAGGTGACTAGTGGGAAAAGAGGCAAATGAGGGAGGTGGAGACAACGGGGCCTGTGAAAATGAAACATCACAAGCCCAGGGCCCTTGGGCTCTGCAGGCAGTGGACAGAAGCATCTAGAAGTCAGCCGGTGCTCTTGTCTTGAGACCACTGAGAACTGAGAGCCGTGGCGATTATGTGGCAGGAACAGAGCTGCAAACAGAGCTGGAGCCAAGTCCTCTGCCTTGCAGACCTGCATTGTATCCCTCTGGGGCGCAGGGCACCAGGGGACCCTCTCCCCTTAAGAGCTACCCCCTCCCACTCCAGGGTCCTGCCGCTGCTGTCAGTGAGAAAAGACAATTGCCCTCAGGCTCTGAGAAGGGGAAAGGGTTGCTTCCCCTGCACAGAGGAGCTTGGATCCGAAGCAGCAGCCCAGACTGAAGAAATGACCCCTCACGGTGAGCAGGTCCCCAGCCTCGGCTGCTGGTGACACCGGGAAGGGTCTGCCTGTCAGCTACCTCCCCGCCGGCCTTGTGTCAGTATCCTCAGTGAGAGCAAGGGCAGGAGCTGCACATCCCTATGCACACACTCTGGCCACACATGACAGACACGAGGCACAACACACTCGTCAGGACGGACAGTTCACATCTCACCACACAAAGCACAAACATCCACGTCACAATGGACCCAGTGGCACAGCAGCAGGCAGTGGGCCTCCCCAGGTCCCCAGGCTCCAGGGCGTGACAAAGGCCCTGACTCTGTCTGCCCCTTACCCAACCTGGCCACCAGCCAGCAGCAGTGAAAAGCAAGCAAAAGCCAGGTCCTGGCACCCAGGCAGGCCTGCTGCTGCTCTGGGCATCAAGTGAGCTTCTCACGGTGCACACTGCCTCCCGAGGGGATATTCGTAGCTGAGCCTGAGGGCCTGGGAGCATGTACAGATAGAACACAATAAATACAACCACGCCCCACACCCAGCAGGGCCTTGGTCGGTAGCGATGGAGAAGCCACAGCTGCGGTGAGAGCCAAGCAGTGCCAGGCCTGGGGGAGCGCGGGGGTGAGGGGCACTGCAGTGGGGTCCTGCGGCAGAGCAAACTGGGTGTTGATGTCGCAACATGGTGGCCCTGTACAGAGGAGCCTCGCTCTGCCCAAGAGCTACTCAGAAAAGGGCGGGAACATGCCTAAGTCGGCAAAGTCCTCGATGTTATAGTTGCCCGTCCCCTGGGTCGGATCTCCTGGCATGGGCAGCATGTCCTGCAGAAGAAAAGAAAGCAAGCCACGGGGGTCAGTGTCTTCGCCCTGAAAACCAGGCACGTCCCCGAGCCCTGCCCACCACTCACCCTCGCAGCCATCTGCCTAGCAGGCAGCAGGGAAAACTCCCAGCCTGCATGGCAGGGGTCCCCAGGGACTGTTTTTGGGGGCTAGTGGGGCAGCAGGTGAACCCCTGTGGGACAAACCTGTGTCCTCTGACATTGGACCGGGAAACAAGGTGAGCAGGAGAGACCCAGCCCCAAACCTCACAAACAGTAAAACAACAGAAATGCAATGCCAGGTGGGCACAGCAGGACTGCGGAGATCTCAGGGGCAGGGCCATATCCTGGGGGTCAGCCCGCAGCTCAGCAAGTCCATCAGATGCTCCGGACTCAAACTACCTGTCCAGAAAACAGGAGCGGCAATTCCCAATGTCTCATTGGGTGTTCTGTCAAAGCCCAGCTCCTGTGATGGTCCCTGAGAAAAGAATTCTGTGGACAAATAAGTTTGGGAAACAAACTTGGCCTACCTCCTAGCACTCCACTCCATTCTGGGATAATAAAGTTCTGATATGCTCTGCAAGAAAAAACTGAGTAACTCTGTTTAACCAGTGTCTCATAAACTTATTTGACCAAGAATTCTTTTTAGCGTGGTGACCCTGGTTAGGAAATTCTGCCTGGTGGGTCCCCAGGGAAGGAGACCAGAGTCAGGGCTCTTAGACACCAAAGAGGCCGCTGCCCTGGTGGGGCCCTGATGACACCTGGCTCAGGACCTTCCTCTATGAGAATGCTCTTGCCCTGGCCTCAGGGCAGTTCATGAGGATGAGACAACTGAGGCACGGGCCCTCAGGAAGAAGGAAGTGATCTGAGTGGCTCATCTGTGACCCTGTCGCACCTTGCACTGGGACAGAGTTGAGGGGCTGCAGCTGAGGGTCACCCAGCTCACAGCCTGCCCAGAGCCTCCAGGGAGAGCATTCTTGCTGAAACAGGAGCCAAAGCAATGGGGGTGGAAGGCAATGCCCACTCCCACCGCCTGGGTCTGTCCTAGGCACAGAGGAAACCAGTCCTGCCTCCATCAGTGGCCATTTCAAGTCTAACCCCAGCAGGAGCCAAGCCAGGGCCTGCTGGCCTGTCCTGGCTGTGGCCATGGGGGTCAGCAGGGCAGTGGGAGTATGTCTCAGCCAAGGCCCCTGAGCTCCAGGCCTTGTGCACTCGCCTGGGCCAGGCCCTCAGCCTCTGCTCCGTGCCTTCCAGGAAGTCCTGGTGCTAGGCAGGGAGGGTCTCCTGGCTTGGCCTCCCCTGCGTGTCGCCCACAAGCACCTGCAGGCCCTTCTACTCCTGCCTCCCTTTACTCCAGGGCAGCCAGAATGTGTGCTGGCTCGCTAGGGGCAGGCGGTGTGCCGCAGGATGAGGGGGAAAGGAAGCAGAGAGAAGGCGCCGGTACCTAGGAGAAGGCGGTGCTCGCTCGATTTACCTGGAACACTTCAGTCTGGCCGGGCTGCTGGTGGGGGTGCTGCTCACCACTCTGCTGCCCATGATGCTGGCTCTGCCACTGTGACCAGACCTCGGAAGGCCGCCCCTGGAACTGCCCGCTGCTCTGTCCACTCTCAGCTGAAAGAGCCGATGCACAGGACATCGCCTTAAAAGCCGCCCCCTGGCTCCATGACACCTAACAACCACCATGGCTCAGAGGGCCCAATTGGGTTCCCTCTTCCTACAACCTGCAGCACCCCATCCCACTGTGTTCCTGCAGCAGAGGCTCCCCATTCCTTCCAGAGCGGCCCTCCCACCTACCCTGACTGAGACACGGTGAGCCACGTGGGTGGGAGAGACCTGGAGTCCTCAGCTCTCCACAGGACACACCCACCAGGTAGGTGGCCACGGGTGTCCTTCAAGCCCCAGAGTCTCCCACACTTTTTGTAGTCACACAGAGGCCTTGGTCCAAGGAGACCTGGACAGTAGGACATTCATGGGGTCCATAGGGGATGTAAGAAGCCCCCTTCTCACAGAGTAGCGCTGCCTTCCAGATGCCCCTGCCCTGGGCCTCTCTCCAGGTAACCCTACCCAGGCAAGGGTCCCCCAGGGCTCCTGAGAACGACCAGCCTCACACACGGTCCCTCACTCCAGCTGGGCTGCCCAGTGTCTCCCAGGCCCTGCTGAGGCACCTTCAGCCCTCTCCTGCCCGGCCTTCGCCAAGGGTCACCTGTGAGGGAAAGACCAGGCACCGCTCAGAGGGAAGGTAAGCTCCTCTGTGAGAGCCAGCAACTCAGTTTACAGAGGAGAGTGGCTTCACTTCTGTCTACAGTTTACGAAAAATACCCAAATGACACAACAGAAAATAGGGGAAATGAGTAGAATTTGGTCTAAAATATCTTTGAGATGTAATCAAAGAGAATTCTTAAGGAAAAATAGGGAGGATACAGTAAGGCTGGTCAAACACTTAGGAACTTTTCCCACTTTAAATCACTGGCCAACACTGGTTACCCAACGTCCATCAGTAGGGACAGTGGGCTCTCCATCCCGCCAGGTCTGCCCCATCCCAGAGCCATGTCAACCACAGGCAAACCTCCCCCATAGCCCTCCCATCCCACGTACCATGAGGTGAGCCCAGCAGTGTGCAGGGGCAAGTCAACACCCCCACACACACTGCCTGAGACACGAAGGGCTTCAGAGTACAACACACGCTCCCAAGTACCCCCTCTTCATGATGAGGACAGTCAGGGGAGTTCTGTGAAATGCAGGAGGGTGTACGTTTCCTGTTGCAGGCTGAGATCTGAGCCCACTATGCCCAGAGGCTTCCGCTAGGGAACCAGCCCCAAGCAGCAGGCACTGAAAGACTTCACCTGAACAGGATCAGTGGTGTCTCTGACGAGATAACAAGAGTGACCTTTAGAATGACCGCCTGGTGACCTGCAGCTCTGACAGACATAGTCAGGCGGTGATATACACAGGTTTACTTCTGGAAGGGGTCCCATAGTCTCTGACATCCAAAGGCCATGTGTGTAGTCGCTCGAGTTCCTTGGGGTGTGGCTCTTGAGCAAAACCTAGGCTGCTGCCACTGTGGCTGGATGCCCAGGCCAGCAGCCAGGCCGGGTGTCCTCGTAGATTGTGTTATAGCAGCTACCAGCTGGGCCAGCTGGGTGTGCTTCCAGAACCTGGGCCAGAATCCTGAAGAGTTTGTGCTCTCCTATGTTATAGTGCAAGCAGGGGTGGCATTTTCCTTTCTTTTAACTGACATTCGTAAGCAACAGCTTCCCTATGAGCCTCAGCTGATTTAGAAATCGCTCAAAGACTCAAGGCTCATTTGAGGTCCTGTTCAGAGGTGGCTATGGGATTGGGTTTAGCTCAGTATCTCAGCTGAGGGTGACTGTGCTACCCCCGGGGGACATCTGGAAACGTGTGGAGACATTTCTTATTGTTCTAAATAGTGCTAAACACCCTACAATAAGGAGACTGCTCTTCCCAACGAAGAATGATCCAGGGCTAAAGTCTACAGTGTAGAGGTATAGATGAAGTCAATGGAGACCAGCAGAAGGCAAGTTCATTCCCTTATAAATGCCTTTTGGGCACATCTCAGCAAATACCAGGACTCCCCAGACTTCCCAGCACTATCCAGAAGAGACAGAAAGGTCTCGTTCGCAAATGCTTCAGACTGTTGGACTCCTGGATCTCCAAGCTGCTGCCTTCCTGCTCTCCTCTCATTATGCATCCTAATTCTCACCAGGAGAATGGCCAGACACATTCCTTCCATTTCCTTTCTGGAGTCAGCCTGGCCAGGTGAGGCAGGCCAGGTGGGCGTGGTTCTCTAAGGAAGGGCCACATCATAGATGTTTCTTGCTCTTTCGGTTTCAGGTCTGCTGTGACCTGACTTGATTTGTGTCATGCATGAATGAGCTGAAGGGCATGAATAGGAAGGCGTGGACACGTCTGTGCTTGCTGGTATTGGAAGCAAGCATGCTGCTAAGAAAGCACTGTACTACTTACGGCAAGTCGGGGAATGAAAACCTGGCCTCTGCCACACCTTGGAGCCACTTCTGGGTCCCAGAACTTTGTGCTTGGTTCCCTGAATTTCTACAAGAAATGTGGTATCCATGAGCAAATCAGATAGAGAGGCTGACATCTGGGGATACAGACCGACTGCACTCTCGCTAGCTACTAGCTTATTGCCACACAGTTCTAAATATCTGCTTCATGGCTTGCTTTGTGATCCTGTAAACCAGTGGTTCCCAACTTTTTTGACACCAGGGACGAGTTTTATGGAAGATGATTTTTCCATGATGGGGTGAGGTGGTTTGGGGATGATTCAAGTACATTGCATTTATTATATGCTTCATTTCTATTATTATTACTTTGTAAAATATAATAATTATGCAACTCAACTATAATGCAGGCTCAGTGTTTTCCAGTAACTAGATGCCCTTATCTGAAGGTGACGGTATGCAGTGACACCTGAAGTGTGTTGTTGACGTCCAGCCTAAGCTCAGTTTGTTTGCTGTCACTGCAGAAAATCCTGCTTCACAAAGATAGGATGTTCAAAATGGAAGCAGGCTTTTCAGTGATTTTGTGGCAATCAAACTAATTCAAAACCATGGAGGCTTAAAGTTATCACAAACACACTTTTAAGGCCACATTCATTTTTTATCTCAAGCAGTCAATACTTTTCCAAAAAAATAAAAAATCCTCTTCCAGCATGAACAAATTTGATTCACCTAGCTTATTCATAAATGGGCTGCAGACCCATTCCTTCCCAGTTTGGGGTCTTTGTGGTTAGGAAGTAATGCTCATGTTATTTTGAGAGCTGAGATAGGGGATCATGCACCAGCTGGGAGAATGAAGATCCTGGCTCAATCTCTTTCAAAATCTCTGCTAATGTTTGAAACATCAAAATACCAAGGTTTACTCATCATACCCACAATTCCAGTTTGGTTATGAACGCAGCCACTTTATCCCTGACTTGAACACAGTTTCATTCTCCCCTGAAATGACAGACTGACTTCATTGAGCAGGTTGAATGTGTCACTTGAGTAAATTCATTATATCTCACTGAAATGTGTTACCAGTGGTGACTGTTTCCTTGGAGTGGCTCTCCTAATTCAGAAACCATAGACAGTGATCGACCTTTGGAAAGACTGTACCACTGGGTACAAGGGAGCCACGTGTGCTCTGCATCCATCTCCTCACACAGCTGCACGAACAGACATTAACACCACATATTTTATGAATATGTTGAAAATTTCAATCACATCTTCCAAAACACTGTAGAGTTCAGGAGATAATGTTCAGGTAGCCAGCACTTCTCTACGCATTGACACAGAAGCAATCTCCTTTTTTCTTTCTTGAGACAGGGTCTCACTATGTAACGCAGGCTTGGCCTTGAACTCGATTACGTAAGGCCAGGCTGGCCTCAAACTCACGGTGATCCTCCTGGCTCAGCTTCCCAAGTGCTAGGATTACAGGTGTGCACCACCACATCCAGTGACCAGAAGCAACCTCTTTGATGTGAGAATTGAAACCAGAAAGCTGTCCAGTCATGGCAGCTGCTTCTTCCATACACAGTTCCACAGCTGTGGTGTTGGTAGTAATAAAAGTACGCATAACATGTCCCTATACACCTCCTCCTGAAAAATATACGGCACAAAAAGAAGCACTGTTTCTTTAGCATTAAGAATTTAAGCTGATAGACTCATCAGCATAGAATTCATCCCACAGTGAGCATTAATCTTTTCTAACAACTATGCATCAAGATTCTCTGTTGTTTCATCAAATTGTCTAGTTATGGGGCTAGCCAAAAGAGAAACAGGTATCACCTTTTGAACTGCAGCCTGTCCTAAAAGTTCACGACAAATGCCCTCAGCATTAGGTAGGATCAACTCTTCACCAACAGTAAAGAGCTTCTTAGCTTTACCAATGCTGTTAGCTGCTAAGAACGATGCTCTCAGTGCAGACACATTTGATGAAGAGGTGGCCTTCAATAACTGCATCTGTTCCTCATGCTCACAGTTATTTTCTTTTGAAAAACTCTAAGAATTGTCAATGTAGTATGCTTGGTCTTCCTGTGGAGAAGCAGCTTTGATGTTTTTGTGGCTTCACTGGATAGCCAATTGTCACCTATTACACAAAGCAGGTTTGGAGAATGTAAGTAACCTACTGCAGCAAACCCATCATTTAAGTTGGATTCTTGATATTTTCTTTTAAATGCAGCTTTTTGTTGTTGTTGGCAGTCTCAAAGTCTTCTGTCTCATTTTTATGTCTTTCCTTCCTTTCAAAGAAGCTTTCCAGCACTGTTTATTTTTTACTCATTTTGGCTAAAGTTAGTTTGTGGGCTTATCAAAACTGTGACTAAAACAAGTGTACAGTTCAGCAAAGAGACTTGATGAAAGCAGTAAATAAAATAAGGGCAGGTTGGATTATAATAATTATTAATAAGTGTTAGATTCTTACATAAAGCCTGCCATGACAAACAGCTGTAAAACGGAAGCACATCAACTCACTTGCTCCTATACAACTTGCCAGCAGATGCAGCTCCATTGTCACTTTCCACTTACTAGTAGGGTTTTGATCTGAGTCTCCAAGTAATTTATTTATTACGATCTCTGTGCAGTCAGATCTCTGCTAATGTTCATCTAGATTTGCAGCTGCTCCCCAGCACTAGCATCACCACCTCAGCTCCACTCAGATCACCAAGCACTGGATTCTTACAAGGAGGATGCACCTAGACCCCTTGCATGTGCACTCCACAGTAGGATTCCAGCTTCTGTGAGTCTCTAATGTCACCACTAAACTGACAAATAGAGCTCAGGTGATAATCTGAGCAATACTGAGAGGCTGTAAACACAGATGAACCTTCACTCACTGGACCACCATTTACCTCCTGCTGTTCATGCTGGCTCCTAACAGGCCACAGACTGGTACTGGCCCATGGCTCTGGAGTTGGGGATCCTTGCTATGAACACGTTTGTGCCATCTTTTGCAATATTAGGTGCAGTCAATGGAGGGCACTGGAGAGATAGGCACAGCAGAGGAGGCAGCTTTTCTCCCTAGTCCAGTTGGCTTTTCTCTTCTACAGCAGTGGGCAGGTGCTCCAGGACACTCACTATTCACCATTTCTCTGCTACCAGAGAGCTGCCTCCTGAGAACAAGTCCACCTGCAGGCACTGTCCTCCACCGATGGGTGACTCTGGGCTGCCTGGTATGTCATGTCAACAGGCTTTAGCCACTTGCACCCTATAGAGATCAGCTCAGCCAATGGGCATGCGCCCCTGAGGTCAGCTGCAGCTGGTGCCTCTGCATGCTGCTAGTCATCCCTGTGTCTGGGGGGGGGGAGCAGCTGAGCCTTCCTAATTGTCTCCTCTTACAAGGTCTTACTTCTGTTCTTGTGTTCTTCCCTTCTGCTTTAGACCTGGAAGCTGCTGCTCATGTTGGCTATTCCTGTATGCCTCAGGCTCCTCTCAGGTTTTCTCAGATTTTCCTAAAGTTCCCCCTTCAAGTCACTAGAGTGGTTCCTGTCTCCTGATGCAGCCTGGTAGGTACACACTGTCCCCTGCATCGTCATGAAGATAAACACCCAAGCTGGCCAGGGCTCACCGGCCCAAGGAATATGGGATACGTGGTCATGTAGTTTCCAACTTCAGCTTCTGAACGCCTCTCTTTGCATGAGCCAGTGTTTGCTATGACTCAAGCCAAAATGAAAGTGAGGCTAAGCCTGTGACATTGGCCAGCTCAGGACCTCAGGAGACCCAAGTGGAGGAAACGCTCGGGGAGAACCAGTGCACAGGACACAGAAGGCTCACATTCAGGCGTGGCTCCTTCCATCTTCAGCACGTAAACTCTGGCTGCTGCTGACGTACTAGGCCAAGGTGACATCTACACTCCTTGGCCCACGATGTCACCCTTGGGCTGTCACTGGGTAACATTTGGCAAGGCTGCTCTAATAGGTGAACACTGCCTAATCAGCCAGCCACAGCATGGGGCCAGGACTGGTTGCTGCGTCTCTGGGCTCCAGTGCCTAGAGGTTAACCAGCTGGGGTCATGCCCCCCCAGGGCATTGTCACATTTGGGAGCCCAGCTGTACCCACAATAGCACTGGCATACGTAGGGTGAAGGCCTGTGCCCACTGCCAATGTACACACTACAGTTTTACCAGTTAATTTAACTTTCATGGAATGATGCTTGGTGGCATCCACTTGGTGCCTCTCACCCTGCAACTCCCTGCTGGACTCCAGCCCCTCAGTTCTCTTCCTGGACACTTCTCCCCCAACTCTGCCTAGGACTCACTTCCCAACACCCTGTGGAGCTGGCTGACCATGCCTGGCCACCTCCACTCTGGTCCCCCATCTGCCCAGTATGGAGTCCATGCTCCTTTCTACCCTCCAGGGTCTCCCTCATCACAGGACAGGCCAGCCTGGCATGAGGGCACCCTGTCCACTGCTCCACACCTCTGTTCCTCCTCAGTCTGGCCCCCACCAGACTCTCAGTCTGGCTCCTGCATCCTCCCTTCACACTACTTCTGTCCAACTCCCACATGGGGAATGATGTGAGGCTGGCCCGTCCCCAGGCCTCCTTGCAGGGCTCCAGCCCCTCCTCATAATGCAGATGAAGGTTGTGTCAGTTCTGAGGTCCTGTTGGCTAGAAGGGGACTAGGCAGTGTTGGGTGCAGTCCCTGATGATGGTTCCCCATGCATGACTCGACTCTATGAGACCTTGGGCCTTGGTTTATTTACCTGTGAAATGAGGGTGATAATGGCGTTCCTCTCTTGGGGCTATGAAAGCATGAAATGAATCGAAATGGTTGGAGTAGGAGTGGCCTGGCCACCACACCAATGGCCATAATGAAAGGCTCCCAGGCACAAGAGAGGGATTCGTGACTGTGCTCACCTCCCTTGACCTGCCTGTGCCTGTCTCTGGGCGTGCACTGTGCCCGTGCCTTCCCTGCTTCCACACAGGACCTAAGTCACATGTAGGACTTGCTGAGTCAGAATATGTCAGTGCCAGCTTCTAGGCACCTACAGTACTCAAGCCTTTGAAGATCACCTCGGGTGGAGGCCAAGGGGGCTCCCCACCCAGGAAAGGGTCAGGCACTGGGTGTGTTCTCGTGTGTGACAGTGGATGAAAGAGGCCAAGACCTTGGCCTTGGATGGTGTGAGCCAGGGCCTGGCTGAGCTGAGCGCCTGGGAGAGGCCTCTTCCTTTCTGTGGTACAAAGGGCCTCATCTCAGCGTCACTGAGCTACACGTGAAGGACACGTAGACTGTACATGAGCACTTGTCTCCCACATGGGAGCTGGTGTAGGAGGATGGAGGATCCCAGGGATGAACAGATGACAGAAAGTGCTGAGCCCAGGCCCCAGATGAGGACAGAAACACAGCCAGTGGCAGAGGAGGGCAGAGGTAAGGCTGACAGAGAAGCACTCGCACTGGAACTTGTGATTTGCCAAGTGGAGCTTGGAAGTCTGAGCTCAGCATCATGCCTCCCAGCTGGCTATCACTGTGACGGTGTTGTGGCCTCTTCTGTGGCATGGAGCACTGGCCAGGGAGAGACGCTGACCCCAAGACACGCCCAGGATCAGCGGACACGGGACCCTCTACAGCCTGAGGTTTTAATAACAAAGCTGAGAAAGTTGTTCTCATAGGCGATATGATCCCTCCCTTGCAGTACTGAATAAACAGCTTTATGGTGCTACTGACACACCTGCATTTTCTAGTTTCTGACAAGACTACAAGGCTTTGACTTTGGCACCTGAAAGTCCTTGCAAGGGACACAAAGGGTGACAACAGCAGTTAGGTGCCACCAGAACATGGAACAGTCCTCATGCCTCAAAAATGACAAAATCAAACGACAGAGCCAAGTCTAAGCATCCGGCATCTTAGGGACATCACTCACCTCCTCTTCCTGGCCAGAGAGAGAAGCCCAGAAACTCAGGACCTCATCCCAGTGCTCTGTGCACACAGATGGCCCCAAGTCAGCATGCCCAGAAAACAATTTTGTAGCTCTCTCAGGAGCACTTTCCTCCCTCCTGACCTACCGAACCCTGGAGTCCTGTTGGCAAGACTGGAGTAGGCGTTCCCACTGGGCGAGGAGGTGGCCGGGCTGGAGAGGGGACTGTAGGAAGCCGGGTCTGCTGGGTAGGTGTGGCTCGTTCCAATTCCAAAGGGAGATGACTGGGTCTTACTGGACTGGGAAGGGATTTGCAGCCATCAGGATGAGGCATCACCAGCCACCTCCTCCCACTGTCCCTGCACTGTCCCTGCAGGTGCCCCACACAGTGGCATTGATAACTGGGGCTCCCATGGCTCTGAGGGCTGGCTGGGCACAGGCTCTGGACACTGAGGGCAAGTCTGGCTGTGACCTGGGTTTCCTGATCCACTCCCTCACCCACCAAGGCCTGTACTCCCTCCCAGCAGCTACAGGGGCCTGAGGTGCATCCTGGTGAGTACATCCTGGCCTACCCACTTCCTGCCAGCTTCCCAAGGACGAGGCTGCCAGATCCACACAAGGTGCCAGTGCTGGGGACTCAATTCTCAGCACCCTTGGGGTGGTTGCTGCTGTTGGGTAGTCAGCTCCCCCTGAGCTGGGGCCCATGGAAGCACATCGAAGGACTCTGGGACCCTGGGCCATACCTGTCCTGGGAAGGGTGGACGGCTCCCTGTCCATGCAGCCTGACTCTGGCTCAGCTGCCGGGAGATCTGGGACATGTTCTGGCCCGTCGATGAGGAGGACTGTATGTCATTCACCCCAGGCACGTGAACCACTGAAGAGCTAGAAGAGAGGTAAGTGTGTCTACTCAGGGGAAACTGGAGCCCATGTCCCCAGCCACACTCTCGCCCAGCAGCTGCCCTGGCCCTGTCCGGCAGTCCTGCCACATCCACTCTGTGTGCTCAGCTTCCTGCCCAGGTCTTGTGACCTCTCCTCTGCTCAGCATCATCCCTCCTCCCTGACAGGACTCCCCAGAGTACACCAGTGTTGCCCTCTCTGCCTCATGCCCACTCAGCATGGTAAGTCTTCATCAGGCACCCCGTGGGGCACTCTCTGCACGGCCCATGCAGGTCCAATCCTGGACAGCGTCCCTGCTGGTGCCTCCTGTAGGAGACATTCTCAGCTCAGCCGACTACACCCTCAGCTCACTGAAGATGGAAAGGTGGGGGAGATCTCCACGTCTTCTCAGGCCCTTCCTTCTGCTCCCTGGAACTGGTCCAGTGCACAGGGCCAGGCGCTGGGCACCGGGAAAGAACCCTGTGGGGTGTGAGGGCCCACTCCCAGCAGATCTTAATGCAGGTGGGTGTGCAGCTGGATTTTGAAAGGGAGGCAGGTGACAGACACATGCAGATGATTGGGTGCAGTTCTACTATGTTTTAACATTTTTCTATGTTATCTGATTCTTCTTAAAATCACAAAATAGGTTTAGTTGCTAATATAATGAGAAACACCATTCTCATCTTCCTAAAATCAGGTGTTCACTCAACTCAGGGCTTCTTCCCCCTCTTCCTTCTGATTTCTGTTCTTCATGGGGGCTCTGGCACCCCAATGCCCTCAGAACCTCCCCAAGATGTTGACTAGTGAGGGCCCTGGGCTTCTTGGGCCAATGTACTGGTCCCTGTGCAAAGCCCTCCAGTCCCCAGGGCTGAATGACACAGACTGACCAGGGCCTGTAGGACCACAGCAGAAGGTCTCAAGGTAAAGACACACTTAGGGATGCCTGTACGGCCATTCTTCTGGGAGCCCAGGCTACCCATAACTGAGACAGACACTAGAGCCCATCACACCATGCCACTCCTAATCCTGAACCAGCTCAGGCCCTTAGATTTACAAATTTTGCACGTGTGGTGCCTTTGGCCCTAACGGGCATTTCTCTACCCATCCACTGGCCCTAAGAGCCAGGGAACGAGGTGATTCCTGACCCCTTGGCAGCTGTCCCCAGCGCTGCCCCCCGCCACCATGGCTGGAGACCAGCCTCTTCCTTCCCCCTAGCCAGCACTCCAGGACCCTTGAGCTGACCTGGGGCTGCCTGGCATGTGCACTCTGCAGAGTTGAGTTCTGAGACCCAGGTCTGCCCTGAACCCCCTTCCCCACGTACCTGAAGGCCTTTCCAGAGTGCCCCGGAGGGAACGGGCTTCCCTGGGAGTAGATCTGCTGGGCTCCTGCTGCCGAAGCAGAGCTCATCATCTTCTTCTCCGCTAGGAAAACCAGAGTGGGTGTCACACGTGAGGGTCCCTGCCAGCAGGGCACAGGGGGCCCACTCAGCGCAGGCTCAGGCAGGGCATGCAGCGCAGGAGGGAGCCCCAGGCTGCTGCTCCTGCCTTCTGGGGTGGCCACTGTCACCTGCAAGCCAGGCCCTCTGTGAGGGCTGGGAAGATCAGAGGCTGTGAAGGGCCCTCACTTCATGCCCCCTTTCTGGCCACAGGAATGGACAGCAGTTGTGGGTGGACAGGTGAGGACACATAGGGCAGCAGTCCACAGCACCCAGGACGACCCTCAGCCCCACCCTGGACCACACTCTGCCCTGTGGATGAAGGTGCCCCACCCCGCAGATATGCTTTTAACCAGCTGCCTCAGTTTCCCCACCTGAAAGAAGGCAGTAATCAGAGCCTTTCCCCACAGGGCTGTAGTGGAAACCCAGGGTATGAACAGAGTTGAGTGCTTAGAACTGAGTTTCGTGCGGAGCCATGAGCATCTAATGTCACTCATGGCCCAGTGAGAAACATGTGTGGGAACAAGGCCAGACACAGGCCAGAAGGCAGCCCTTAACTACAAGATGTCCCTGCTCACCGCCATGTGCTCAAGCTCAGGGACACATCTCCCCTCTGCCCCAAATCTCAGAACGCCTGGCCTCTAATCCCCACCACCCCCGTCTACAGCGGGAAGCTGGACGCAGGATGTAAGGACCAGGTACAGGGCACGCTCCGCCTGCAGACCCTGGCTCACACGCGCCTGCTGTCTCGGGGGTGCTGCAGCAGCGGGGTAGGGGTGGGTGCTCAGGCTCTGGGTTTGGGGCTGTGGGGCCAGGCCCGAGCCAGGGCTCCCCAATGTACACAGCCTCTGTGACAGCACAGTACAAAGGAGCCACGGAACTGCTTCCCAGCCCCTGGCTTTGCTCTGTGATGTTGTGTGTGGTGGTGCAAGTCCTTAAGGACAGAGATGTGCAGGCTTCTGGGCCTGCACCGCTACCCAATCCCAGGCCTTCAGCTTTGGGTTAAGGAGCAAGAGCAGAAGAGGACGGACAAGGCTAAAACCTGCAGGCAAAAGGCCGACTCAGGCCCTTTGCTCTCTGTACACTAAATGCAAGCCCCCCCCCTTTTTTTTCTGTTTTAAGATTCTTGGTCTGGATAAATAACAAACATTGTTTCTGTAATTACTCTAGAACATTAGCCATTAAGAAGCTACAAGATTATGTGTGCATCTTTATGTGTGTGTGTGTGTGTGTGTGTATCTTCAACTATATTATTCAGCCTATTTATTTATTTCGATCTACGTGTTTTGTAAATATGAAGATGGGCACACAGAGATAGCCCACTACAGTGTAGCTTTATCCGCGTCTTCCTGTGTTTGTCATGATTCTGATTTTTCTACATTCCAGGGTTCACAATATTTACATCCTCACATCAGGTGGCATCTTCCCCCTGCATGGCCCAGCCCCTTGGCCCGCGAGGTGCTGTGGAGACTCCTTCCCTCCTCCCCAGGTCACAGGGCATCTCTGCGGCCCACTTCATTTTGCGGCCTCCGCGGTGCCTGAGGGCACACTCTGCAGGCGCGGCCTAGCAGTCCCTGGGCATCAGTTTGCTTCATCCTGTTTGATGTCCATGCTTTCTTGCCATATCACTTTATTTTCCTTCTGAGAATTTTACAATTTGCTTAAATTTTCTTTCGAAGTAGTTTGGAAGTAAGGCCTGTTTCTTTCCTTCCTGCCTGCATCCCTGTTTAAAAAAATATTGTCCTTAATGATTGTGTATAAATATACATGAAGCTCAGAGATAATACACACCGATGAGAAACTTTTATCTGCTTACTACCCTCAATCCAAAAAACTACCTGGATCTCTGCTGAACTGATTTGAAATTGCAGTTTTTGTTGTTTATCTTGGCATCATCTAACAATTCTAGGTGCTGTTAATTTTCATTTCTCATCGCTGCTGCCTCCCAACCTAACACTTCTATCCTGTGCTATATGTTTTGATTCACACAGTAACAAGTGTGATCTTTTATGACTGCTGTTTTCAGACAGGATGAGTAGACAGTGCAAGTTTGAAGATGTCGTTCTGTGTAAGAAAGCAGTTTGGATGATGGAAAAACTAGGGGTTACGTATTTTCCTTCTGAGTTCTCTGGATACATTTAGGATCCCATCGAAGTCTAAAAGATTTCCCTTTGTGGATGTTGGCAAGATTTTCATTATTTGAATCAAACTTTTAAAAAGTGAATGATACAACAGACTATGTCAAGGTGTGAGTTTCTGTACCATTTTTAGTGAGGTATTCATGGAGCTCTTACAGTTGGAAGACCCAAATTTTCCATGTGGGGTAAAATCCAAATGCACTGACCTGGATTTCTATAATACGGTATCAGTCTGCTTCACCCCAACTCCTCCTCAGGATGCAATAGTTACCTCTGAAGTCTCCTAGAGGAGAAATCCTGGAGACTTTCTGAACTTTCTCCTCTTTATTACAAAAATTCGTTCTCAAAGGAGGACATTCACCCTGTTGCTCTCATTGGACTTTTTACTCCTTTCCTTCTTCTTTTCTTCATGTTTTGTGATTGTCGTGGGACGATGTCTACATGTGTATAAGGTTAAACTTCAGATGGGTTCTCAGAGATGCTGCAGCTTAGCACAGGGGAGGACAGATATGTTAGGTGTGCTCCCGTCTCCCCTTGCTGCTGAGGTGACACGTTTTGGGTGGCCAGGGACCAGTGGCAGTAAGAGTCCCTGGTGTGCTGACAGCTCTGCTTCCAGGTGTTAGATTCC
>PVJX010018628.1:0-36201 GCA_004027295.1 Dolichotis patagonum
TGGGATAGAAGTCAAATTGGAGTAGACAGGAGATAATGAGATGAGAGAAATTAGAGAAAAGGAAGACAGATCACAATTTTAGGAAATATTTCTATACAATAGGGAATAAATATATAGTGTTAACAGAAGTGTTATCCAGAATCTAAGAACATTTGATGCATATATATTTAATATATATTATAATATGATATATGTTATTTGTAAATAATATATTACCTAATATATTAGAATAAGAATTATATCATATATTATATATATTACCCTTGGTTTGCTTTGTTTCTACAATATATCTGTATGCTGATAGGGGTAAAATGTTTATTAGAATGACTCGTGATGTATGAAAGAGAATCTGTAAGTGATACAGTAATGTTTTAAAATATTGCTGAACTACTCTGACCTTAATCTTCAGGCTCATAAATAGAACACAGTCCTTACTGTCTATATTAGCAAAAACCTGGGCCAATACAGATGGATGAAACTTGGCACAGCCGCAGTCCCCATGCCAACCATGAATCTCAATCTCCTCTCTTCCTTCACCCCCTAATTTATCTTACATCCTCCGCTATTAAGAAATTGCAAAATACATGTAATATCTCCTTCTCTCAGCTCCCTTATGAAATGAAGCTAATGTATTTGAAAAGAAAGTGACAAAAATTATATAATGAGAATGAAATAATAACAGATATTGCTGACTTTTTGTCTATAAAACGGATTTTTAAAGTGCTTGAAAGTTAATTATACACTAAATATTTTAGAGTGGCTATTTGCTGAAGTATGAACTAGGGAGAACTGATAGTGAGATAAGTGATTTACAACAGGTAATAAACTAAGGGACAGAGAGGGTAAGTGATCTTAAAACAGAAGGAAGGACATAGGGAGATGAAAAGACAGAGAAGGACAATGGATAGAAGGGGAGGAACAGAAAAAGTGGTAAAGGAGGCTAAAGTCCCAGAGCTGCCCAGAAACTGTAAGTACTTCCTGCTTGTGTAATCCTAAAGTTATTCTTTCTCTCTAAATCATCTCAGTTCCCACTGTATTTAGCACTTACCCCAAATACAGTCATTGAGATCCTACAGTGTGTGACAGACACAAAAACACAATTTACATTAGATTACGTCAGGATTTGAATAGTGTGTTATAGAAATGAGTTGTGGAGAACTCTGGGAGAAAACTTCCCTATTTGCACCAAGCTAGGAAGTGTTAGAAAGAACATAAGGGAGTAAGTAGCTTGTGGGCCTGAAGAGCAAATAGGTTTAAAGAGACAAAAAAGAATGACTTTCCCAGAGAAATGATAAGGAGTCAGTTCAGGGGAAATGATTCACCTTTGTTGTAACTTAGGACACATGAAAAAGGTAGTTAAAAATGGAAATCACGTGATAAAAGCCCTTGAAGACCAGACAAAGGGTATGCACCCAGTTTGTGGCAAAATTAGCTCCTCCAAAGGATTTTTTGAAGGAATGAAAAGAGATGTGTTTTACGAATCTATCATCATGTTGTACTTTGCTTTTAAAAAAAGACAGAACAATTACATATTTCCAAGTTTTAGTAGCAAAAAAAAAGGTGCCCTGACGTCTTTTAGCGGTGTCAAAGAAACTTTCTATGGTAGCAGATAAATCGAACCACACTGACAATTTTCTAATCTCAAAAATAACAAAGCTCAATCTTCATTGTACAGGAAAATAACAGCATTGTCTTTCTTTCCTGTAGAACAGAATACAAAGGAACCGTAAGTGCTATCTGATCTTGCCAACTTACACTCAGGAATAAAAGTCTCCTCAAATTTTAAGGAGAAATTATTAAAATAGAAGCAAGAAGAAAGATGAGTAGTTTAGCAGAGTTTTGTCCTCTTCTAAGCCCCAAGAGATTTTAAAACACTTTCCGTAAATTTCAATCTAAACACTCCTCTTCCTTTACACTGTAAGTAGCTTCTTAGGCTCACTGTTTTAATCTTTGCAAGGACTAATGGCCACATTTTCCCCCACCGTTGATGTCCAATTTCTACTCTGATGTTAGACTTTGCTCCTGTGAAACTAAATGTGAGCTCAAAGCAGAATTTTTCCTCTACTGCATTAATTCTCTCTACCGCAGCCTGCACAGTTCTAATCATGCTGCTCTTCAGCGATTCTCCTGGGGGCAAAGTGAACTTCATAGAGCCAATTTACGGCCCCCATAGCAATTTTATAAGCCTGAAAGTATGGAACCATCCCTGCATGATTTTCATGTACCTAAGAGAATTAGATTCAAATATAACAAAATTAATCTTTGCATTATATTTTGTGAAATGTTGATATTACTGCTGTCATAGTAGCTCAGACTACATGGAAATAATTCATCTTAAATATCAAATATTGAAAATCAGTTTTACATTAGCAATGTCAGATAGAATGAAGAACTTTATTTGAACTAAATCCTGATATAGAGTCCCATTTAACTGTGACCCCTAGCGTTTTACGGCCAGGCTACAGTTTGAATGAAAAATTACCTCAGTGGAACAGAGTTTCAGGTAATGTTTTTCTTGACTTTTATACAATGACGTGTTTTATTGCTGCTTCTGGTGGATCAGTACAAATTTTCAAATCAATGTGCTCAGCGCTTTTGGAGAAACTAATTCACTTTTCATAGAGCTGCAATCATATAAATTTATATTCAAGCATTAATTCTTGGAGATATCTAGTCTATGATACTTACCTAACACAGTAATTTAGTATTTTAGCTCTAATTCCATCATTCAAGCATTCTGGTTAATAGTCACAACAACAAAACCAAACTGTTAAACCATGATAATCATTAAAATATTTTAATAACCTAGTAGGAATAGGCAAAATGGGTATTATGATAGATTTAAAACTGTATGTAGACAGGGTTTTATTAGACATTAGTGTTTGCTTAAACTAAGGCAACATCTTTGAAAAAATTAGTCTTATTGTAAGGGAACATTTCCTAAACATATTATATTAAAAAAATTCTGTGACACAATTGAAAATAACAAATTATATACACTGAAACACACACCTGTGTAGATAACATTCAGCAAATTACTTGATTATCCAGGTGGTGGCTCAATATCCAAATATAAATTAGAAATAAATATTGGGGCTGGGAAAAATGTGGTTGTTTAGATACTGACTAACCACTGAATATAGAGCCATTTACTAAGCAATATCTGGCAAGGTATTAGAAAATTACAAGTACTCCAACTCCAAAAAGTTTAATAGAAAAGCTTAAAAAAAGATTCCACCATTGACATTTTAAAAATAATATATAAGAATTATTTAACATATTAGGTGTAAAATATCTAAAACAATAGCATGTAGAGCAAGAAGAAATAAAAGATTATATTGTTCAAATTCCTTACACTTTAACAGTACAATATAATTTGACTATAAACTATAAGTCAAAGAACCATATTAATCCCCTCTACAGCACTCACTGTAATAAAAACCAATGAGTAATAGATATTGAGGAATAAATTAAAAAATAAACAGCATCATTAAAATATTTGACTAACGTATGGCAAAAAGAAGGTTGAAATATAGTATGGAACACATGCAGAACTAATAATAAGCTGGTCATACTGATAATTACATTAAATGTAAATGGTGAGATTGCCAGTTAAGATGTAAAAAATTAAAAATAAACAAATATTGGATAAGGGAAAAGCTATAAGAACCCAAATAACAGATAAATAAAAGAATGCGATAGAATTAATAAAAGATACATTTCTAAAAAGGAACTAGTGCCAGAACATTTCATAAATATAAAAGGAAATATACATAAAAATCATATGCACATCTTCCTCGATAATTGGTATAAAAATATGAAAGACCTGAGTAATGCGGTAAGCCATTAATTTGATATAATTGATATTTACGCATAGTATCACTCTCAAAATAGCACCATATGTTGTTTTTAGATTTACTTAAAAATACTCATCCAAGTAGAGCATATATTGAGCCAGTCTCAATGGTTTAAGAAGACTAAAAACACTAGTCACAATGTAATTAAAAAGAAATCAATAAGAAAAGAAAGACCTAGGCAAAATCTACAATGCACTGAAGTTTATTGGATGAAACTCATGCAGGACTTTTAGAAAAGTAAATATTAACAATAAAATGAGAAAGATTTTTAAACTGATATCCATAACTTCTACCCTAATGAACTAAGACAAGAAGAGCACGTGATGTTCCATGTAAGTAAATGTTGAAGAAGGGAAATATTGAGAAAAAAAAATCAAAGAAATTGAAAACAAAACAAAAACAAGAAAAATCAGTGAAACCAAAAAAAGGATTCTTCATAGGGAAAATGTTAAAGTTGATCAAGCTAAAGCAAAAGAAAAAAAAAACACTCTTTAAAACTTAATCATTTAAATGTCTACTCAAATATCACAAATGAAAGAACTTCATTTCTAATCAGACAGGCATTAGAAACATAATAAGTATCATGAAAAACTTTATTCAAATATTTTTAAATTTTTTTTAATTTTAAAGAGAATGTAACAAAACAAAACAGAACAAAGCATATCAGAACAAAACAATACAAGCAACACAGAATTTCAAAACAAGACAACAAGAAATCAGCAATGGCTACCATAATGTCTCTTGTTTTCTTATATTTCTTCTAAAACTATTTCTAGTTTTTAGAAATAGTTGTCCATATCTTGACACACAAAAAATTCAAACTATGCAAATAATTTCAAAATTTAGGTGAAATGAAGAAATGTCTTGAAAGATGAAAGAGATTATCAGAGTTCAATTAAATAACCTAAAGAACTCTAAGTTTATTGTTTTTAATCAATTTATTATTAAAAAAATAACCTCCCGCCCCCCCAAAAAAACACAAGATCTCCAGGGCCAAAAGGCATCACTACTGAATTCTACCAAACATCTTTGCTGGAAAACAGTCTCATTTCAGCCCAAACTTACCTATGAACTAGAAAAAGAGGAAACACTCACTAATTCATTTTAAAAGGACAAAATTACCCTCAGATCAAATCCAGGGGAAGAAATAAACTACAGAGAATTCTTCATAATAAAATAGTCACAGAAAACCTTAACAAAATTTTAGCAAAAGAAATTTTGAAATAAATGCTTTTCATAAAGCAATATATCATTTGAATCTTGTAGTTGGAGTGCTGAAGATATAACTCAGCAGTACAAGGCCTGCCTGGCAAGCACAAGGTTCCAAGTTTGATTCCTGTTACCAAAAAACAAACAAAAACAGCTTGTGGCTGATTAAATATTTAGTTTTCTACTTTCTTATAGCTTTTATTTATTTTAAAAATAAAAAGAATAAAAACAATGATACAGAATTTCAAAACAAAATAATAGGAGATTAACACTGATTAATATATTGCATGTTATCTTCAAAATTTGAAAATCAATTTAATTGACACATTTTTAGTTAGTTGCTTACATTAAAAGAAAAAAAGATGTATAAAATTCTACAGTTTTAATAGTAAGAAATCTTGGTAAGTTTGGATGAGGAACTTGCATAAACTGAAAAAAAAAAAGAGAGAGAGATGTACAGAAAGGTTCCAGCAACTATATGCAAGAGTAGAAGAGAAGGTTTGCTGCTTAGAAATAGGAACAAAGCAAGCGTGCCTGCTCTTACCATGCCATGTGTTATGATCATGGAGAAACTAGTTACAGTAAAAAGGCAAGACAAAGATAGAGAAATCAAGTTAACTGGCAAGAAAAAAAATCTTCCTTTATTCACAGATGAAATAATTTTATAGAAAATCTCAAGAACCTAGAAAAAAAAGTATTGATTCTGATAAGCTTGTTTAGAAGGTTACACTATACAAAGATCTATATATTAATAGTGAACAATTAGGAAATCATTTTTCTGTAACAAGTGCCATGGCAATACAAATGAGACATTTAAAATATTTCATTTAATAAAATCCATAAAGTCTAGGCACAGAAAACTACAAATTAATGCTGAATGAGAAGAAAATACCCGATAAAGGTGGGGAGAGACAGAAGCTGGGGATCCATCACAAGTGCAGGACTGGACAAAGTGGGTCTGAGAGCAGAGAGCACCAAGGCAAGCCACATGAACAAGCTGCTCCAGTCCAGAGAATATCGAGCCGTGAGGTAACCCACGCCAACAGGCTGTGAGGCAGAGGGGTGTGGTGTGACACCAGCCTGCTGAGTGTATAAATAAATGCACCGCAGTGGTTGAGCAGTTCCTTTGCTCCCATCCAGAGAAAGGGCTCCACTTGACCTCAGATTTCTGTATTCTGACTTTTATCATTATTTTTCTATATTCCGACGGTCTCTTCTCCCTGGGAACTTTGAGAGAGTTGTACTGGATGTGGCAAAGAAATAGATATACCACACTGATGATTTAAAAGGCTCAGTCTGATTAAAACAGCAATTCTCTTCCAAAGTACCAAGCAAAATTGCAGCTGAATTTGTGGTAGAAATAAACAAATTAATTCTAAATTGTGCATAAATTTAAATGAAAGAAAGTGTCAAACAACTTTGGAAAATAATCTTCTGCCAAGTTGAAGCATATATAGTAGCTTACTTCAAGACTTATACTAGTATTACAGAAATCAAGAGAGTGTACTGTCAGATTCCTCTTAGTTATAAACTTCAACAGAATAGAATAAAAAGCTCCAAAATACTTCCACACACACATTTGTATTTGACTTTATATCCCCTTGTTAGGTAAATCAAAGAAGAATAGTTTATTTTGGAAATGATTCCTTTTAAAAATTGACTTTCCATATATAAGTATACAAAGTTGGATTCTCACACTACTGCTTTTACAAATAGATCATAGATATAAATATTCAACCTATGGCTGGAAAATTTAAAGAAGAAAATGAGGAGAAAATCTGTATAATTTTGTATTACATAAAGTTTTATTATGTCACAATGTATGAATCATAAAAGCAATAATGGCATACAGCATTCAAAACTTTTATATTCAAAACAGTTAGGAAAGTGAAATGAAAACCATATATGAGAGGAACATATTTGTAAAAACCATATCTGATTTAAAAAATTGTGTCTGAAATATAGAAATTCTTACAAAGATAATTCAAATTTTTAAAATTACAATGAATTACAACAAATATGTCAACACAGAAGATATAACGGTGTATTAGAAAATGAATGGATGATATATGCTGCTAGCCATTAAAACACTGCAACTGTAAGCCACAACAAATACTAGTATTTCCCCACTGGGATGGCTTTTTAACAAAATGGGTAATCCCAAGCATTGTAGAGAATGTGGGGGAAATACTTTGCTGGTGGGAATATGGGAATATAAGTGATACAACTGCATTTTTAAAAAAAAATTGATAGTTAACTAAAATTGTAGAACATTTATATAATAGAATATATTCAAAAATAAAAGGAAATTAACTACTGATCTATATACAATCTGGACAAACCCCAAAACTTTGGTGTTTATTGGAAATCAGCAGGCACAAAAGATTATTTATTGGGCCAGGGATATGGCTCAATGGCACAGTGCCTGCCTGGCAAGTGCAAGTCATGAGTTCCATTCCCAGTACAAAAATAAATAAATAAATAAATAAATAAATAAGATTACTTATTATATGATTCTATTTATTTAAACTTCTAAGAAAGCAAGCTATAATTATTGAAACACTTGACTGACTATCAGAAACTGGTGAGGGAAAAGACACAATTACCAAGAAAGTTGAGGAAATTGTTTTGAGTACATTAGGAAAGTTCTATTCATTTAGATCTGTATCAAGGTCATGGTCATGACTGAAAGTTCTATACATTTGTCAAACTTCTTTTAAGTGTAAAATTAAAATTCATAATTTTAGTTTATAGATACCTTCTCTAAACAGATTAAATGGAAATAGATACTAGATTTTTCTGGCAGAAAAGTTAACTGCAGTTTGAATGGAAACCCATAAACAAGGATAAAGAGCATATGATTGAAGGAAAATCAGGGGGATCTATAAAGTCATCACTGCAGGAAAGAGTAAATTCTGGCCTAAATTTTAAAAGTAGTCAAAAGGCATGACATAGCAGTTATTGTGATGGATCATGTAAGTCAGAGACCCCTAAGAGTAATGGAAAACAGATTGCAAGAATTTGGGTCTTTGTACCAAGCTGAATACTTATGCAACATCGTGTGGAGTACTAGCATGCTTACCTTAACCATCCTTGCCCAAGTATAGAAGCTTGTTAGTTACTCTTAGATTTAACTGTGGACTTAAAGTTGTGTTTCAGCCTCCTTTGAATCATGTATGCTACAAGAAGTGCGGTTACAAAACAGGGTGGATGCTTACACAAATGTTATAGTGAATGACACATTGTCATTCATCCCCCTCCAAATATTCCCCCTGGATTCAAACACGCTTATCCTATTCTTATTGCAACTCTCTGAAACAGTTCTGAAAATCCACTATGGGGATCGTCTTTTTGTGGTTGCTTCAATCAATGTTTTGAATTGATTCACAACAGAAACAACAGTTTCTGTCAAGTAACAACATAACAGTGTGTCCTTCTCTACCTTATTTGTAGATCTGCCATTGTGTGATTGCTGGCTCTTCCCCAAAGTCAAAATGACCACAAAAGGTAAATGTTTTGAATAGATTCAGGACATTGAGTCAACCAGAACAGCACTGCTAAAGATGCCCAAGAAGGAGAGCTTTCAGAGTGATTTGGAAAGTGGAGTGAATAGTGAGATAGATAAGTGTGTTCAAAGTGAGGGGCAGCGTTTTGAGGGAAATTAAAACAATATGTCACTGTAACAATTTTTATTCAAATCCTCACCATATTGGTTAATAACAGCTTGCTTTATGCTTTGAGTTGAACCTTAGTTTGAAAATTTTCTTTATATTTCCCCTCCATTTGGATTTCACATTTCCTTGGGGGGATTCAGGTGTTTCTTGATAATTGTGTCACTTACTTCTCCTCTTTAAAACTTATGGCTAAAAGCCCTGCATACAGAGGTATCAATAGCAAATGGGAATTAGTGAAACACTTTATCAATAATGCCTGATGTTTTCCAGGTGGTCTAACTCTCTTTGATTATGGTGAACTTGTGAACTTGGTAATGATGAGACTGTTCATTCAGGCAACATTATGTTTTCACTTCGTGCTCTTATTTCCCATCACTGAAAAACAAATACTTCTTTAATATTTCTTTTTATCATTCTTCTTCCATAAGAATTGGAATTTTAACTAAGACTACTCTATCATGAAACTTATTTTTGGCTGTATGAGACTAAATCCAAATTAAGTGCTGAGGAATATTCCTCCAACTATGCTTTCAAACCTAATCTAGTCTATATTTGGTTTCCTTTTATCAAATTTTACTAGCCAATTTATGTTGTCTGGGTTTTTACAAGAAACAAAAGCATTATTTATGAATAGAGACATATAGAAAGGGAGGTTTATTATGAGAATTGGCTCTTACATAGTTATGGGGGCTGAGAAGTTTCATGATTCAGAAGTTTCAGAAAGCTGTGGAACCAGGAAAGCCAGTGGTATAATTCTGAGTGCCAACACTTGAGAACCGGGTGTAACTCAGAGCAATAACCAAAGAAATGAGGAGGACAGGACCGCGTCTGTTCTGGAGATTAAAGATTTGTGAATCCAAAGATTTGATGCTCTAGGTAAAATGAAGATGTCCCTGCTTCAGAAGATAGAAAAGGTTTTTTCTGGAATTGGGTGATGTTTTCCCACACTGCAAAGAATGATCAGCATTCTCATTCCCATTATTGAAACACCAGTCTCTCCCAGAAATATCCCTACAAAACAACACTGGAGTAATGTGACTGGGCATCTCATAGCACAGTCAAATTGGCACTTAAAATTTATCAGTAAAGCCAGTGTCTGAGATATTTGGGGCAATATTTTACAAATATATGAAATTTTAATTTTTCAGTCTTGTGAATTTTTTTATTCCTGCAACAGGACTTGTTTTGCTCTTCAAAAACTGTGTTGGTTGTGATTACCCAGGGTCTTTTTGGTAGCACACCAAGAGTGAAGTAATACTGAGAAATTTCACCTTTAGAATTATCTCCTATTGAAAGCTTATGCATAACCAAAATTAGGATATATTTCTTATGCATTATTTATCAATAAATATATAACATAAGCAAATGTTAAAAAAGATATCCATGATGACACCATAATGAAAATCTTTTCACAAATTACAAATGTAACTTGATATTATATATGTAAATTTATAGCTATTAAAGAATATATTATTATATAATGAATTCCTTATACTTGACTGAAACTTCATGCTATTTCTAAAATTATAAGTAGAAAGTATATGTCTATTTTTAGTACTTCCTTATTTGTTATATCAATATAAATTGACAGTGATACATGAACAAATTAAAAATTAAATGAATTTTAATCTTCTTTTGATCATTCTTGGTTTGAAGATAATATTATCTGCAAACAAAATAGCTACCCCACCTTTTTTCGGACTCCAGTCACATAGAATATTGCTTTTCATCCTTTGATTTTCAGTCTGAAAATTTCCTTTTGCATTAAATGTGTTTCTTGTATATAGCATATTGTTGGAGTTTGATTCTTGATCCACTCTGCAAGTTTTTTCAAAAAAAATAGTAAGAATTCATCTCTAGTTGATACTGATAACATATTGTTATCTTAGAAGTAGTTGTTCAAGTTACAAAATAAAAGCATAAAGAATGAACAATCAAAAAATGACAGCACAAACTACTCTGTTTGATGAACTATCAAAAATGTCGTATCAGTGGTTATCTGTCTTTCATACTTAAACATGCATATAAACATATGTGTATACCTATAAATTGTTCTTTAATTTCCAGCACTTTTCTTTGCCTTTCAAAATACAATATCTATTATACATTTTGGATTTTATTATTCTTTCAGTTTTATTATTATTATTTAATTTTATATAAAAGAGACAATAAGATAGTTACAAATGTGAGTCTAATTTATTTCACTTATGAAGATAGCCTCAAATTGTCTCCATTTACCTATAAAAGCCTCAAGATCATACTTTTTATAACTGAATAATATACCATTGTATAAAAATACTACATCTTTTTCATCCATTCTGTGGTTGATGGGCATTTTGGTTGTTTCCAAGATTTAGCTATTACAAATTGTGCTGCTATAAACATGGGTGCACATATTTCACTGTGACATGACCTTTTCAGTTTTTCTGGGAAAGTACCCAGGAGGGGAAAAGCTGGATTGAATGGAACTTCGACTTCTAGTTTTTTTAAGAATCTCCATACTGATTTCCACAGTGGCCACACCAGTCTACACTCCCACCAACAGTGGAGAAGTGTTCTTTTTTCCCCACATCCCCAGCAATATCTTTTATCAGTTGATTTCTTGATAGCAGCCATTCTTTCTGGAGTGAGATGGAATCTCAACATTGTTTTAATTTGCATTTCTCAAATGACCAGTGATGGTGAACATTTCTTCATCTATTTATTTGTCATTTGTATATTTTCATCTGAGAAATGCATATTCATCTCAGATTCCCATTTTTGGAGAGGGTCTTTCAATTTGGCAGGCTTGATATTTTTTACAACTTTGTATATTCTGGATATAAGTCCTTTGGAGGGACTGGTGGCCAAAACACTTTCTCATTCAGTTGGTTTCCTTTTCACTTTGTTGGTGGTTTCTCTTGAACCTTTTTAATAAGATGCAAAAACTTTTTTAATAAGATTAGATCCCAGTTGTTGATTCTTTGAAGCGCTTCCCATGCCCTTTGCGTTTTGTTCATGAACTCTTTGCCTACCCCATGCCCTTTGCGTTTTGTTCATGAACTCTTTGCCTACCCCTATGTCTCCAAGACTTTTACTTACCTTGTCTTCCAGTAGAATTAGTGTTTCTGTTTTAATATTTAGGTCTTTGACCCATTTTGACTTTAGTTTAGTGCATAGTGATACACATGGGTCTAGTTTCAGTCTTCAGCATGTGGAAAGCCAGTTTTTCCAATACCATTTTTTAAAGAGACTATCATTCTCCCAGTGAACATGTTTAGCCTATTTGTCAAATGTAAGCTGGCTCAGTGTCTTTGCATCTTCTAATCTGTTCCATTGATCCTCAGGTCTATTTCTTTGCCAGTACCATACTGATTTTATCACTGTAGCTTTGTAGTATAATTTCAAGACAGGAATTGAGATGCCTCCTGCCTTGACTTTGCTGCCCAGAATTGCCTTTGCTATTCTAGTTTTATTCTGTTTCCAAATGAATTTTAGGAATGTTTTCTCTAAATCTGTAAAATATGATAGTGGTATTTTAATTGGGATTGCACTGAATTTGTATAACAGTTTTGGGATTATGACCATTTTGCAATGTTGGTTCTTCCTAACCAAGAGCAAGGGATAGCTTTCCATCTTCTAGTATCCTCTTCAATCTCCTCTTTTAGAGTAGTGAAATTTTCAGCACATAGGTCTTTTATATTCTTGGATAAGTTGATTCCTAAGAGTTTTATTTTTTTAGATGCTATTGTGAAAGATGTCACTCCCATAATGTCTCTTTTAGTGAGTTTGTTGTTTGTGTACAGGAATGCTCTTGATTTTTGAATGTTAACTTTGTGCCCTGCTACATTGCTGAGTTTGTTTATTAACTGAGTTTGTTTATTAACTCTAGTAGTCTTTTGATGGAGTTTTTAGGGTCCTCTATGTAGAGTATCATGTCATCTTCAAATAGTGATAATTTAACTTCTTCCTTTCCTATTCTTATTCCTTTTATTTCACTCTGTTTTTTTATTGCTCTGGAAAATATTTCCAGAATTATGTTGAATAAGAGTGGTGATAGTGGACATCCTTGTCTTTTTCCTCATTTTAGAATAAAGGCTTTAAGTTTCCCTCCATTGAGTATAATGTTGGGTGTTGGTTTGTCATACTTGGCCTTTATCAGATTGAAATAGATACAATCTATTCCTAGTTTCGGTAGGTTTTTAGGATGAACAAGTATCAGACTTTATCAAAAGCTGTTTCTGCATGTATTGAGATGATCATGTGATTTTTGGTTTTGGTTCTGTTCACTTGGGTGTATTACATTTATTCATTTGCATATGTTAAACTAAACCTGAGTTCCAGGGATAAATCCCACTTGGTCCTGATGTATAATCTTCTTCATGATTTGCTGCATTCTATTTGCCAGTATTTTTTGAGAATCTTTGCATCAATGCTCATTAGTGAGATTGGCCTATAGTTCTTTTTGGTTGGGTCTTTCTCTGGTTTTAGTATCAGAGTAATACTTGCCTCCAGGAATGAATTAGGGAGGATTGTATCACTTTCAATTTCATCAAAGAGTGAGAAGTATTGACATTAAATCTTCTCTAAATTTCTTGTAGTATTTAGCTATGAATACATCAGGACCTAGACTTTTGTTTGTTCATAAGTTATTAATCACATTGTCAATTTCAGTAGCTGATATTGGGTTATTCAAAATTGTTAAATGTTCTTTATTTAGCTATGGTAGTTCGTATGTTTCTAGAAATCTGTCTATTTCCTCTGTGTTTCCAAGATATGAGTAAAGATTTTTGAAGTAGGTATTCATGATCACTTGAATTTCCATGGCACCTGTATTAATTTCTCTTTTTTTCAGTCCTTATTGCATGAATTTGACTTTTTGCTTCTTTTTCTTGATAAGGGTGGTTAGAGGTTTATCAATTTTGCTTATCTCTCAAAAAGCCAGCTCTTTAATTCATTAATCTTTTGTATTTTTTTAGTCTCAATTGCATTAATTTCTGCTCTGATCTGTATAATTTCTTCTCTTCTATGAACTTCAGGTATTACTTGCTCTTCTTTTTCTATAATCCTGACATGTAGCTTTAGGTTGTTTATTTGTGCTCATTCCGTTTTCTTGATGTGACAGTTTATTGCTATATTTCCCTCTTAGGGCCACTGTCCTTGCATCCCACAAGTTTTGGTATGTTGTGTCTGTATTTTCATTGAATTGTAGGTATTGTTTAATTTCTTCAATTTCACCAGTAACCCACTGATTGTTCAGGAGGTTGTTATTTAATTTCCATGTATTTATGGAGCTTTTGCAATTTATTTTGCCATTAATTTCCAATTTCAGTGCACTATGGTCAGATAATATGAATAGGATAATTTCAATCCCTTTGTATTTAAGAATGTTCTATGGGCTAATAGATGATCTGTTTTGGAGAATGTTCTATGCACAGGTGAAAAGAATGTGTGTTCTGATGTGGTTGGCTGGAACACTCTGTAAATGTCTATTATGTCCATTTGTTCACAGGCTTGATTCAGTTCTGCTATTTCTTTGTTGACTTTTTATCTAGTTGATCTATCTCTTTGTGACAAGGAGGTATTAAGGTCCCCTACTTCAATTGTGTTATTGTTTGTTTGACTTTTCATATCTATTAGTATTTTCTTTTATAGTTGCTCCTATATTTGGTGCATATATGTTTATGATTGTTAGTTCTTCTTTTTAAACTATTCCTCTGACTAGTATGTGGTGACATTCTTTATCTCTTTTGATCATTTTTGGTTTGAAGTCCACACTGTCTGCAAATAGAATAGGTACCACTGCTTTTTTTCTGGATTCCTGTAGCATATAATATTTTTCCATCCTCTGACTTTTAATCTATGAGTTTGCTTTTGAGTCAGACATGTTTCTTATATACAGCATATTGTTGAATCCTGTTTATTGACCCATTATGTCAACCTATTTCTTTTAATAGGTGAATTGAGGCCATTTACACTGATGGTTATAACTGATATGTACTGGCTCAACTTTGTCATGTTATGTACTGGCTCAATTTTGTCATGTTATTTTCCTGCTGTTGGCTTTCTGCATTTCCCTCTTAATTAATTGCTCATTGTGTCTGATGGTTTCTTTCTGTTGTTGTTCTGGAGATTGTAGTCATTTTTATCTCTATTTAGTATGTCCTTCAGTTCTCTTTCTAGGGTTGGTTTTGTGGACATAAATTTCTTCAGTTGTTCTTTGTCATGGAATTATCATATTTCTCTATTAAATTTCAAAGAAAGTTTTGCAGGTTACATCAATCTGGGGTGAAACTTGTTTTCTTTCAGGGCTTGAAATACTTCAATCCAAGCCTGTCTTAACTTGAGGCTTTGTGCTGAAAAGTCTGCTGTGATTCTAATGGGCTTTCTTTGATAGGTGAGTTGTATCCTTTTCCTAACAGCTTTTAGTATTCTGTTTTTATGCTGTATGCCTGGTATCCTAATTATTATATGTCTAGGTATAGATTTATTTTGGTTATGACTCTTTGGCATTCTATATGCCTCCCTTATCTGCATATTACATTCTTTCCCCATGTTTGGGAAATTTTCTGCTATTGCTTCTGTGAATAGTTTACTGATGCCATTCGCATGAACTCCTGCATCTTCACTGATGTCTATTTAGTCTTATATTGTTTCCCTTTGCATCTTCTTGAAGCTATTGCATTGTCACTTCATATTGCCTCATTATTTTTAAAAAGTTTTATACTTTCATGATCACTAGCTGTGATCCTGTCCTCAAGGTCTTAAATTCTATCCTCTTCTTCATTTAAACAGTTTTGTCAGCTTTCAATGGAACTTTTTATTTTTTGAGTATCTCTTTGAATTTGTTTCTTGCATTCAACCTGTTTTCTGTATTGTTCATTTAGAGTTTCCATCATTTTCCCATGCTCCTGTACTTTTTTATCTTTGTTTTCTCTAGCTATGCTGAGCAACTCCTTTATTAAGGTTATCATTTCTGTCTCTTCGTGAGAAACTATTTCTAAGTTGATTTCCTCTATAGTCTCATGGATGTGTTCCTTTATTTCACTTGCTATCTTCTCAGAGATTTCATGTGTAAGACTTTTAAAGTTCTCAACATTTCTTGTACTTGCTCCTGATGGACTAAATGTTTCAGATTGCATTTTGCTGTTTCATTTTGTCATTTTCACCTTTCGGGCTAATATTTGGTCTTTCAATCCCACTAGTTTTCCATTGTCTTGAAAGTATCTTATTTTTCTATTAATTTAGAAAGATAGTTTTGCAGGGTACATCAATCTGAGTTGAAGGTTGTTTTCTTTCAAGACTCAAAGTATTTCATTGCAAATTCTTCTTGATATGATGGTTTGTGTTGAAAAGCCTGCCATGATCTTGATATTCTGATTGGATTTCCTTTGTAGGTGACTGTTTCTCAAAGAGCTTTTAATATTCTACTCTTATGCTTAATTTCTGGGGTCTTTATTATCATATGTCTTGGAATTGATTTGTTTTGGTGATGGGTATTTGGAGTATTTTATACGTCACTTATCTACATGTCACAATCTTTTCCCATGCTTAGGAAATTTTCTGCTATTACTTCTGCAAGTAGCCTTTTTATGTCATTTGTGTTGACTCCTTTTTCATTAACACCTATGAGTCTTCATATAGGAATTGCCAAAATTAGTAGTGAAATATGAGGGGTGATCAAGTTATTCAGTGTTTACAATAAAAATTATTCTAGTAAACACACATTGTCACTAATTCCTCTCAAAATATTCCCTCTGGTTTCAAACACACTTATCATTCTTGTCACTTTCTGAAGCATCTCTGGGTATCCTCCTTAATGGGCATCTTTATGGAGTGTAATCAGTATATGTGATGAAAGATGAAGCCTTGTACCATCCAAAAAAATGTAGGTTTAGAAAAACATTGCAGTGTGGCTGGATCTGCTCCCATATGACCTCTAGCCTTTAACCAAAATCAAAATACTAAAAAATCTTAACTTTTAAATCAGTTCTGCACATCAAAGAACCCTCAACAACACTACTAAAGAGGAAAATAGAAGAAGTGAAATTTTTGCATCTGGGAGTGTTTCCATCTGGCTCGGAAATGGGAGAGTAAAGTAAAACACAAATGTCCCCAAGTACCCCTCTCTCCTACTCCTATGATCCTGATTCATTGACATCACTGTTCTGGGTCTGAGTCTCTCTCTTCACATCTCAAACAGACATTCATTTCAAAGAATGATAAAGCAGGATACTGGTGTGTCCATGCATCAGAATTTGTCTTGGGACATAACCTGTATGGCAAACAGGAAGAGAATTTGCTTAGCAAAGGGAGACAGATTCTCAGCCTGAAGATGAATACAACCTACTAATCAACAAAGGGAATCCAAATGGGAGAAATCAGAAAGAAAGGAAAGAAAATCTCAGATGCAATTTACCTTTCTCCTAAATCATCCTTCATAAATAAACACAGTATCCTTGTTCATCAGAATCTTTATTACTAAAAGAATCTGAAGTAGATAAACTATTTCCTCACCTACATATTACGTATGTTGATACACTGCAATATCTTTGCACTTTCAGGCATCTTTTATATACTCACAAGTGGGAGATGCCATAGAATATCTGTGAAATGATAGCAGAATAGCCATTTCCAATTACAATTTAAAAGGATATACACTATTGAAATGATAGATGAAAAAATACAAAGGAAACCAAGCCTTTCAAAATAGCTCTACCACCCCTCCCAATTAACCCTGAATACACATGCAGTCTTTCCATAGGGCAAGCTTGGTGAATCAATACTGGAAGTCCTTTTACTAATGTCCTTTTTCTCATCTTAGATGTGGTGTAGAGGAAGAGTGGTAATGTCTTGGTCACTAACAACAGAAGAGCAATTTCTGAAAAGCAACTGTAGAAGAAGTACTTTTTTTCTCATCAAAAACCATGTAAAAATGAAATATATTTTTCTATTTATTATAAACTGCCATGGTGATCCAGGAGAAAGGCCTTTTTTCTCTGTGGTGCCGACCTTCAAAAGTGATAATGTGAAAAACCCCAGGCTTTATAACAATTTAACTAGAAATGCATTACAGCTGCTATATTAATATGTAGTTGTGGATTTCCCATAAAGTTTGAATATGAAAAGAAACTGTGAACCTGTGCTCTGATATAAACTTTAAATATGCCAAAAAGTATGTTCGCAAAACAGCAGGGGAAGATTGAGATAATGTTTATAAGGAACCATATGGTTTCTTCTTAGCCTCAAACCTTCAAGATAGTTTTTATATAACATAAATTCAATATTAGCAATCTAATGACTTGTATCATCTTTAGCCGTGCAAATCAGGAAAGCTGGCCAGAAGTATGCAAGTGTATGTACACATATCACAAATTGAGGCAATACTTCAGAGTTCTGTGTGTGGTGACATGTGAATCCCAGGGTCGATATATTTAAGATCCATAATAAATCAGTAAGTATGTTTCTGTGAGCAAATGCTGAGTAGCAAAATGCTGATATGCATTGAAATATCACTTTGAAAGTACCAAATTTATTTTCCCTATGTCCTTCAAAATGTTTTCACTTGCATAGATATTATAGTGTCACTTTTCAGTAGCTTGAAATCAGTTTGGTCAATGTTTTGGCTCTAAGTGGGCACAATTTCTCAGATAATGCTATAGTGCACAATGAACTAATGCTTTATAGGCTCCCCAATTAATTTGCAAATATCCCCAAACAGGAAAACAAGTTATTCTTTTCTGCTGGTTGTGGTGGGCGTAAGTTAAGGGGGAGTTTCTAATTTGGAATACAGAGCCAATAGCCAGAGTCTATTTCAAGACCTAACAACTTTATCTATCTTTAGCAACTTCACAAGATTTTGTAAATCACCTAAACAATAGAAATGAGGGGAAAACAAGTTAAGTTAAATGTTATTGCATATTTTCTGACTATGTAGTCAGCAATTAATGTTTATGAGGGTTAATGTTTTAAAAAGATGTTGTTAATAATTTTTGCTTGAGAGAAATATCAGCAACCAACAATGCAAGAAAAATCCAGGTCATTAATTTGGTTAAGAGGATCATTTATAACACTGTAAAATCAAAATAACACAATAACTTGTTTTGAGCAAAAGGAAAAATAGCAAATGAATCAACATTTAGAAGTAGCCTACCAGTGCAATACTCAATGTAGGGCATTTTCAATATGTTGTTTCAATTAACACTCAAAATGCTAAAAGAAAGATAAATGTAATATTTGGCTAGTATTACAGATAAAGAAATAACTTGAAAAATGCGACACAGCTGATAGTTGTGGAGTGCAGAATTAAAACACCATCTGCTGAGCTTCACAAAGAAGGGAGATAATTACCCCGGCTCTGTATGGACTTAGAAAGTAACAGATAGGGCGCTACATTTTTTAATGAAAGTGCTATGTATGACAGAACAAATTAAGAAAAAGAAATTTTATAATCATCTGAGAAAGACGTTTGAGAAGAACAAGGCTGAAACAATCCTTCATGATTTAAGTTATTTCGTTGTAAATTTTTTAGCCCTCTGTGATTTATAACTGATTATTTTATTTGTTCTTTGCAATTATACTTTCAAAACCAGATTCAGTTCACTCACTGCTAATCCATTCCATGAAGTCTAAACCAGCCTGATGTCTCAAGATTTGTATCTAACCGTGCAGGGCCAGAGCCTCTGGGTAGATGTAGCTATTTGAACTAGAAGGTAAGTTCATTGGTGTAAAATAACTCTACAAAATCAGTTCCTCAGTCACAAAAGCCACATTGCAAATGTTGGATAACCACATGCACTTAATGGCTACAATGTCATCTGAGAATCACAAATATAAAATATTTCCAAAGTTACTGAAAAACGTATTGTACAATGCTTCACAAGGCAAGAATCAGTGGATTATGGCATGTGGGTCAGTCATGTGGTTTTGAATATAAACTTTCATTAGAATGCAGGCTTATTTGTGCCTATCTGTGTTGTCCTTGGCTGCTTTTATGCTATCACAGATGTGCTGAAAAGTTGCAACAGAAAACATATACCCTGCCACATCTGAAATATTTAATATTTAGCCCTTTGAAGAAAAATAGTTTTGACAACTCTTGGTCTAGAAGATTTGAATCCTAAAGGTCAGAATTTTAAATAGAGTTTGTCTAAGCATTTTTCTGGTTTCCAAAATTGAAATTTTAGTGACAGTAGTTGTTGTATATTTTCACACAATACTTATATATTACACATTTTTTAAGGATTACAAGAGGGAATATACATAAAATACTTGGTACAAAGATTGGTGTACATTGTAGCCATGCAGAAAAAATTATTGCTCAGTTTATTTTATCACTAATTTCAGTAATACTATCATTGTTGTAACTGGTAAAATAGACATAAAATTTTCTCCCCTCACATCTCAAACCAGAGTCACAATTTAAGAGAAAAAATATCTACCAAAAGCACAAAGATGTTTTCTAGGTATAATGGTGACATTAGCTCTATAACTCATTTCAGAAAATATAATTTAATCATGTATTTTGAAAATACATGTAGTTTTCTACCTAATGTGTTAGACCATGAGCATATCTGATATATCTCATACCTAGCAACCAAAAGCCAAATTTTATCTAATATCCCTGTAGCTCCTGAGCTGTATATGAAGCTCTGAACAAGTTTAGTCTCTCTTCCCCGTCTGATAGTACCCTAATGTGCAGTTATTTTACACTTAGGACAAGTAGACTTGACTCCTTGGTTTGATGATGGCCTTATGAAGTTTAAATATTTTTTGCATGGCAAACTTTCTTCTATCTTAATGTAATGTTTTAAAACAAATTTTTCTGCCTACAGTCACATGTTTTCAGAGGTGAGACTTTTGGAAGACAATTGGATTGAGGAGGCTGAGGGGATGTGATCATCATAAGTAGATTAATACATTGATTTTCACAGCTGAATGTCCCGTTAAAACGTGGGTCTTGGTGGGAGGAAGTGGATACCTGGGTGCATGCACTTGGAGTCTTTCTCATGCTCTCTTGCTCTCTCTCAGTCTCACACTTTTTCCTCTCTCTGTGTCTTTGGCTGCTAAGTATTAAGCACATGTCTCCTGTAAGACCCTCTGCCATTTCATTTCTGCCTTGGAGCCAGCATGGACTGAACCCTCTAAAACCATGAGCCCAGAATAAACCTATTTTCCTTTAATTTGATGTAATTTTTTCCTAGAAACAGAAAAAGGGACTCATAAACAGTAGCTCACTTGTTAAAAGCATGAGAGGGTGGTATGGAAAACTATCCACACGACTTTTCCACTGAAAGGGTTGATTTGGGAATTTCTCACACGCCTTAATAGCCCATTTCCAGCACAGACTAGTCAGCTCACTCTGTTCCTGCCATTCGTCACTAGCTAGTCCTAGACAATCTCTCAGCCTGCTCTCTTATTGTTATAAAAGCTAACAGATGCTGCCTCAAAATAGTCTACAAAGAATAGACCCTTTGGGAAACCTACACAATAAACAAGCATTTCTCATTTTTATTTATCTTCCCCTCTTTGCTCAGTCTTTAACAGCACTTACTACTTGGAACAATATTTATCATTATTTTCATAGTTAATCAACTTTCCTAAGATATCATCTAACAAAGTTACATCCAATGAGCCTCGAAACAGAAAGAAAAGTGGTGGAATGTTGTGTTTCATAAGGAAAGAAGGATAAAAAGTAGATGGAAACAAATTTGTCTTGAGAATGTGCTTTGTGTTTGGCATTATGTTAGGCATTCTACAAATAGTAGCTTGCTAACTTGTTTTGCCAATGCACTTTGAAGGCAGGTTTTTAAATCCCCTTTCCATCCCCAAGAAAGCTCAGGTTTAAAGACACTGGTAATGTGCCTCAGGTAACACAGTTAATAAGTGATAGAAATGGGATTCATGTCATCTGGTTAATTTTAGCATTTATTCCTTTTCCCCTATGTACATTGGCTGCTATTATTTAAAGAAATCTGCAGCTCAAGCTATTTTGCAAAATATCTTCTGTCTAAGCTATTTTTATAGTAGATTTCTTATAAAGTGAAACAGCATCATATAACTCTCTTCTTTTGTAAATCTGGATTAGAGTGCAAATTTGATACAGATGTAAATATTCAGAAATTTCAGCAATGGATTTGAATTATAGGAGACACGTATAAGCTAGCACTGTCCTTCTCTTAAATTTCCTGCAGGAAACCGTATCAGAACAGCAGCTGGTAGCCCCTCTAGAGCCCGCTTCCTCTGGCAGGTTTACTGCCTAGCTCTGCATGTGTGAATACACGCGCCCTGAAGCCTCACAGCATTTATCTTAATCTGTAACACTTGGAAGTAGATGAGACCCACACCAGCCCCTAGATGAAGCCTGGCCTTGTTGATTATTTCTGATGACTTCAGATATCAGCTCTCTCCCAGTTAATCATCTTGGCAGATGATTGCACACTCCTGCCATTTGTATCCAGGAGAAAAGCCTTAAAACACATGAGAGTTTTGTTTGTGAAGATCTTGAACTTTAAAATTCTGTTTTTTCAGAGTTTAATGGAGTTTGAAATTGGTGACCTACAGAACATTTTAAATTTCAATGTATTTTCAGGGCCATAATAATGCCTGAACATTTTATCTAACTTGCAAAGACTTTGACTCAATTGTTGTCTCAAAGAACCTGAAGTCCTAGATGGTACTGACTATTGCTTCCCCTCGAGAGTGGAGATTACCATTTCCATGAGTGCTTTCTTTTTACATATGTCACTAAGGATTTCAAACATCTGCCTCATTTACTTAAGTATCACAAGAATACTAATATATCTTTCATTGTTCCTACTATATCAATCAGTAAACAGAGATTCCATAATTTTGTGTATCTTACCTAGAAAGAACTAACAAAAAATGATTTGAGTGGCTATAAATGAAACACTGGAAGCTGAATACCTTATGAGCAGTTTTAATTTTTCACATTTTTGGAGACTGAAAAATCCAAGATTGAGGTTCTAGAAGATTTGGTTTCTAGTGAGAGATTATATCTCATAGACGCTCATCAAATGGTAGCAGGGATATGTTGGTCACTATACTTCCTTTTATGAGGGTATTTAACCCCATTAATGAGGGATCTGTGACCATGACTAAGTCACCTCTGAAAGGTGCCCTATATTATTACTCTACTTTAAGGGTTACATTTCAGCATGTGAATTGCAGAAGGACACAAACGTGCAGACCATTGTAGATGGTATACATGGAACTTGTATTGAGACAGATAGCAAGGAAGAGGCTTTAAATAATGTCAGACAAAAAACAAAGATGCAAAGATAAAAATTTGTTGCTAAATCTAGCACAATGCAAACATATTTTTCTCCCTGGAAGTTTCTGGACATTTTGCAGAGCATCTCAACCTCTCAACCATTCTTTGAGATTTGTGGTTTTAGACTGTATTGTTATTTTTCAATCACTGAAGATCTTTTTAGAAAATGCCTGAGATCTGTGCCCCACCAACTAGCACAGAATATTTAGAGATAACCTTTAAGAACACAGTAGGGATATTATAGTGAGTGTTGGTGGTTTTGACATTGCTGGTTGAGGAAGGTATGGAAGAATGAGTAGGTACAGTCCCGAACAAAATTTCCAGAACTTTTAGGATTGAAATTATTAGAACCTACATCAGTATCTGCTGGTAATCTTAGAGATCTGTCCTGTAGATAATGACATTTAAAACTGTCTGCCCCAAGCCAGAGGCAAATGTGAGGTCTTCAGATTGATTCACAGTTCCAAAAAGAAAAAAAACCTAAACATACACACACTCACACACACACACACACATACAAAAGCACTTACCATCCCCATAAGTAAAGTAGCTAGAGAGCTTAGTAAATTGTAGTTAAAAATGTATGATGGTTAGATAAATTTAGTGATTTTTTTCCCCATCTTCCATTTTTTTATTTAAAAAGCAAAACAGATAAAAGGGTAGAAATAATAATACAGAACTTAAAAAACAGTAGGAAATCAACACTAGTTAGTATATTACACATTGTTATCTTAGAAGTAGTTGCTCAAGTTACAAAATAGAAGCACAAAAAATGAACAGACAGATAAAGGTATGCAAATGGCAAATAAATACATGAAGTAATATTCGCCATCACAGATCATTCAAGAAATATAAATTAAAACAGCATTGAGGTTCCATCTCACTCCAGAAAGAATGGCTGCCATCAAGAAATCAACAGATAACAAGGTTTTCAGGGCTGTAGAGAAAAAGGAACCCTTCTCCACTGTTGGTGGAAGTGTAGACTGGTGCAGCCACCATGGAAATCAGCATGGAGCTTCCTCAAAAAACTAGGATTGGAATTCCCACTCAGTACTGATTAAGTGATTTTAGCATTCTTTTGCCCATCATGGATGTAGTGGAGTATTTCAAATAGTACTTGTGTCTCATAAAAGCAAATTTGATTGTCAAAATTTTTAAAATATCATAATCGTTCTCCTTATCATGTTAATTCAATGAACAAACAAAAAACCCACAAAAAATTAAACAAATGTGAGATTTATTTCCTTGAGTCATGGCCCTATCAAGGCTAATGTTAGAAAATTCTATTTTACCAGGTGAGTCAGGGCTGGGTGAGCTGAAATAAATACAAACTAGAAAATCACTTTGAGTTGAATGTAGCTAAGTCTGAAAGTTGGAAGTAATTTAAAAAATTGTCTTTAGTAAATAATAAAATATCCAACATACAAAATAAAACACACAAGGCTAATCTCCTCCAAACTTTTCTCTTGGTTTGACCACGCTGACCCAATCATTATCACTTTCTGAAGCTCTCTTGGGAGTCCTTCTAAAGTCTTTAGTTACCTTGCTGTGGTTGGCTTGAGGAAATAATCAACAAACCTTAGCAGTCTTTCAATGTAAGCAAAACTTTGTTGGCTGTTAATGCCTTATAAAGGTACTGAAGTGTTTGTGAGGTCTTGGTGCTCTAAATCCTTGCATAAGGAATAAATGCCCCTGATGGACATGTGAGTTTGCATAACAAATCCAGTAGACTTACTCATGGGACAATTTCATGTCTCTAATTTACACCCAAGCAGTAAATGTTCTTCCAAATTGGATTTGGACACAAGTTAGAACCTCATGGACAAATGTATTGGCACTATTGTGAGGGGTTTCGGTCCTTGTTCCCCAAATGAAACCCCAGTGTCTGGTTTCTACTAAGAAATACCTTGTTTTGCTTGGCTTGCTGTGTGTCAAGGCATTTGTAGTTTTTAATTCTCCCCAGGTAATTCCGACATGCAGCAAAGATTGAAAACCACTGTGCTTGACTCATTGGTTTTCAATTCTTATACAACTATTATTTTTCTTAAAATGTGCATGTCTAGTTTTATAACACTGTTCAAACTTGTCAACACCCATCTAAGAGTCTTTAAATCAGACAATGTATATTCATTTTGGTCTCACCTCCTCTTCCCTTCTTGGTAATGTACTTCTTTATATTCACTATACTTCACTCACATTTTAGGGAACAAACTTCCTAATATAATGAAGGCAGGGATTCATTTGGTCCATAATAAGCTGGGAAGTTGGGAATTCTATTTAGCATTTTGAAGCCAACTGGGAGCAAGCATTTTTTTTTGAGACGGGATCTAAATATATAGTTCAAGCTCACTTTACACTTACCACGTACCCAGGCTGGCCTCAAACTCATAGAAATTCTCCTGCCTCAGCCTCTTCAGTTCTGGTATTACAGGCATTCACCACCATACCCAACTTAAGCAATCCCATTTCTGAGAAATAAATGTTTCAAAGATTTTTCAGTCGAGCATAATAATTATGATATTATTTCCTCCTAGTCAGTTAAACACCCCAACCTTTTCACAAGCCACATTACATTATAAACAACATTACTATGAGAGAGCCATAATGAGAAGTCTCTGTATTTTTTTTTAAGGGCACTTTAAATGTATTTGCATCATCTTTGGATGTCATTTATACCTTATGATCTAAAGTACATCATTTAAATTCTAAATTCTCAAGTGGCCCAGCCACCTCTGAAATGCGGGTGCCCACACACCGTGTTAAGCCCCCATGTGTCCCCACTCCATGTTTTACCATCTTTCATCCCAAATTATTAGCTGCTTATGTTACGTACAGTGGAGTCCCCTTTCCTTAATTATCAAAGTGTCCTGGATTTAACCAAATCCCTGAACACAGGAGGAAAATACATGATGAAGAGAGAGATTTCACAGAAACTCCTCGCCTGGAAAACAAAGTGAGATCCTAGAGTCATTTGTCCTTGAGGAAATGCTTTGATCTTTCCCATTTCTAAAGGATGAAAAGCAAAACCAGGTGACCCACTTCCTTGCAGTAGGGACTTGCTCCTGGGGAGTGTTACATCTCTCTCCTTCTCTTCTTCTTCTTGGTCTCTTACCACACTCTCCTTCTCTGCAGCCTGCCTCATCCACCACACATCCCACCCTCCAGCCGGTTATCAGCTTGCGACTCTCAAGCTTGAACTTCTTTCCCTCCCATCCTGGGAATCCTCTCCTGTCCTGGGTGTGAATCTCCTCCATGTGCAGCCTGAGTGCTCTGTGCAGCTGGCTGGGACAGTTCCTCATCCGACACAGTGTTCTGTTCACGTTTCCATCTTCCCCAATAGCAGGACAGGTATTTGTGCTATTTGTCTGTCACATACTGTTAGCTTGCTGTGATTTTCAATTGGCACTTAAAGTTTAATGGATGAATGAATCCTTAACATGAAGCTTTTCTGGCCTTTTGTATTCTTTTCACTTTAAAATGCACTTGCCTATCACAACATTGATTTGAATATTAAGGAATACCTATTAAGAAAAAATATGAGATAATAAGCCCTTGTGAAAATTGCACTATTTTTCTCATTCCCTTTTCATTTAAGAATTGTCTCCATGGGAGTGTTATACATTATAGAAAAATTAAGTCAGAATAGAGGTCAGAAAGCGATGTCCCTTCCTGATAGAAGCAAGGATAATTATGCAATGTTTATTGTGCAATTTGCAAATAGATTCTACATAAAGAAACCATGTTCCACATTTATGATAAAAATATGGAAGTCAGAATAAATGACTATCAAAGCACACAGAGGATCAAGTTTGAAATCTTTTAGAAAGAGTGTTCTATGATAAAGATTGTAGACATAGAGAGACTTGCAGGCAGTGACTTGAATCTCAAACCTCAGCTATTTAACAGGCAAGAATTTATTTGTGGGTGAGTTAGTTAGCCTCATTCAACTTCAAATTTATTTAAGTATTCAATTCAGCATTTTTCAAATACCTAAAGTTGTACTAAATGAGATTGTGCATATAAGCACATAATAAATACTTAGAAACAGAAGCTGTTATTAAGAACAATAGCAAACAGGTGTTTTCAAAATGGTCTCATTTGTGAGGCTGGAGCTCACACCTAATTTTCTGTCACTTCTCTTAACTTTTTCCTGGGAAATACATACTCCTTCTTTTGAGAAATATTTGTTCCTGTTTTATCCCTGCAAGAGTTGTAGGCACCAATTTTCTTTCACTTTCTTCTCCAGCACACAAGCATAGACAAAGATTAGGTCAAATAGAACTCTTGCACAGAATGTCATAAATTGGCCCCAGGAAGAAATGAGTTTAGCACTGCAATGAACTAGCAGACATGTCTGCGAAGAAACTGACGGACTCCGGGACTGCTTCTTAGAGGGAAGCAGTGTGAAGTAATTAAACCACCTCCACATTGTGTTTTACTTGAGATATATCTTTGTCCTCCACATAAACAAATACATTTTCATCCTAACAAAGAGTGCCAGCTGAGATGCAGCTGAGATGACTGTTTGTCCTGGAGAAAAACACAGGAGTATCTCAAGGTGCTCAAGTTTGGGAGCAAGAACAGAAGATGATGCTTCAGTTTCTTCACCTATCAAAACAGAGAATTCAAGCTGAATGAGTAACATCAATGGGAATATAATAGCAATGGATAAGGATGTAGAACAATTCTAACAAGACAGTGAAGACTAGAACTTTGGGGTGGGAAAGTAGTAAAATTTGTATTAGGGTTCTCTCAAAATCTGTTAGGAAGAAGAATGGTGAATGTGTGATCTTTCACTATTCCATTAGTGACACTTCATGGTGCTAATAAATGCTACACAGGAGTGTGTGTGTGTGTGTGTGTGTGTGTGTGTGTTTAGACTGAAAGGCAACTGAATTGTTTATCTCTATTGTCATCATATGAAAGAGTAAGGAAGAAGAAAGAGACTAGAACCAGAGTTAATCTCACAAATCAACATATCTCCCAGCATCTTCAGAAATATTGAGACATTAACAGTTCTTAGGAATACTTTGAGGCAGTAGGTAAGGCTCAAAATTACTTTTTCTAGACTCCAGCAAGCCTGAAAGATAGTGATAGTTATCTGGTAATGCTTATACATTACAGCAAGATACTGTATACAAGTAATTCTCAAAAACACTTTGGGATGTGATGGAGATGTCAGACTTTGCATGACTAAAATTTATGCAATGCATTTTCCACCTTGTAGTTCAGCAACATGGAGTAGATTTATCTGCTCTGCTCAAGTAATTAAAAAAACTTTTAAAAAACCATGTATATGTAACATAGTAGCTTTCCAATGTTGAAAAATAAGTCAGTGGAAACAAAAATAAAATAAATATCACAGACCCTATGAAAATCCACATTTAGTTCCGGGAATGAGATTCTGAACCACAGTACAAGGAGAGTAAGTTAAACATACCAGACAGGCTACCACGAGTGGACAGGGACAGACTTTGATGTTAAGAGATTCCAAAATGGGGCTGGGGATTTAGCTCAGCGGCATAAGCACCTGCCTTGCAAGCAGGCAGTCGTGAGTTCGATCCCTAGTACCGATAAAAAAAAAAAAAAAAAAAGATTCCAAAATGACCGGCTTTTTGTAGAAGGTACCATGTCAGGAAAGTCGGAGGTGTCACTCAAAGGAAAGCAGTAGGGATCTGTAGAGAGCTCCTCTCAAATCTTTAAAAGAGTTCTAAACACCTGCAGTTGATGAATCCTCTAAGGCAGAAAAATCAAGGAATAATACTTGGGCATCAGAAGGACAGAGGTGAAGAAATAAAGTTCATTGTTATAACTCTTTATATTAAATGTACAGTGAATATGATACTAGCTAGAATGTGATAAATTATATCCATATCTATATTTACAGATATATTGATACATATATATAGTAAGCATTAAAGAAACCAATAAAAATAATAATGAATGTGTGTAAGTCACAAGCCAATAACTGTAGTGAAGGTAGAATTCTAAAAGTTATCCAATCATAAAGTTGACAAAACAGAAGGAGAAACTAATTAAATAATAACAAAAATAAGATGATAGATTTTACATTCCAATATGTCAGTCATTTCACTAAAGTTAAATGACCTTAACCAGCAGCTCTCAACCCCCAGCAGTGATTTTAATCCTCATAGTCAGTATTTGACAATATTTAGAAAAAATTTTTGTGGTCATAGTAGGAGTGAAGTGAGGTTTTGACATCTAATTTGTATAAGCCAAGAATGCAACTAACCCTTCCGCCATGGTGAGCACAGTGTTCCAAAACAAAGAATTACCTGGCCAAAATGTCAACGCTGACATCATTAAGGCTCCCTGCTCTGAGAACACAGTGTAAAAATCCTAACCCTAAACCTATTGTGAAATACACGTGCTTCCTACAGAAAATCCACTGTAATGTAAACAAATGAGTCCTAATTAAAGGACAGAAAACAAGGGAGGAGTTGATTACAGACAAACCTAGCAGGACTTCCCAGCTACTCTTGGATATGTACCCAAGTCAACAGTTACAGAACCCCATGAGATGATGAAGACGCTGTAGGTTACTATTGGAGTACAACTTGAGTTAATCAGCAGCTAGGTGAAACCCAGAGACATCGGTATTTGGAATAAGAGGTAAAATAGCAGAACTAGAGCCCAACAGCACTGAATGCATGGCAGTTCCTTGAGGGAGAGAACAGCCCCTTCTGAAGGCTAAAAATATGTACTTGGCTGCTGGACCCATATGCAGCCTGAGCAAGGGTGACCTGAGTTTTTCCAAGCCTTAGTGCAGGTGAATTCATTCCCAGCATTTCCCAGTGGATTTCAACAGAGCTGGGATAAGGAGCTAACTTTAGAAGCTCCCTTTGTCTTGCTTGGCTGCATGAGAGAACAGAAACCCACGTTTATTTTTATAGCTCCGAGACCCAATAGCCACTTCTCTCCAGGGATGCAGAAGACACCTTCACTAAGAGTCAGCTTGGACCCAGAAAATGATGACTGTGCCACAGGATAACTAAAAAGGTGGAGCACAAAGGCCAGGCCATGAGAAACTGACTCCAGGCTCCAGAGGGTACCAGCACAGCTGCCTGCTAAGGGACAAACAGGCTGCACACTTCCCAAAATGAGGCAGTGCAGCTGCTGGGTGACACGAAAGACAGCCAGAGGCCAGTGGTTTGACCAGGTGCATGGAAATATAAAACAAAAGGTGTTTTGAATAAGGTAACAGAAAAGATAACAGCTATATGTGAATTGATAAGGGGTAAGACCTGAGATCTGCAGAACCACAGGTGGGTCTACTGGGAAACTGGGTACCCATGTCTTTTAATCTCAGTTTAGATCTTGTCCATTCAAGGCACTCAGGGTTTATTCTGCCCCTCAGAAGCTAGCTAGCTATAGCTCCATGAGCATGGGCTAGGCATTTCTGGAATGGGAGTCTACAACCCAGACAAGAGCACAGTCTAGGTGAGCAGAGGAGCAGAGGCAGTTACAACTCTTCAAGTACCTCATTCCCAGTTACACAGATTCCCTCAAATGTCAGCTGTGAATCTAGACCTACCAGGAAAGTTTGCTTTACTAGTAGTCTGTGATCATTCAGAGACCAAGCTCAGCATAAGGATTATTCTGAATGCTTTGTCCTACTTGGACAGAGCTGAGGAGAACGCTGCATGGAACAACCTTTTCACAACACTCAAAACACCAGGCAGAATCCAACACTGGGGTGCCTAGTTTCATGAAATTAATTAGTTTTATGACTGGGGGAAACATTGCTGCAGTTGTGCTTGTCACCCAGTATAGAGTTTGTGAATGGATGTAGAAGTCTGTTGAATGCTTTTGCTTGGGACCCAAATTGTTTTTGAACAGAACTGTTTGTGAACTGAGCCATTACTGTATTAGAAGTTCAGGGAGAAAATGTATGTACTTAAATAACTCCACAAGAAGGAATATTTGTTTGTTTGTTTCTACTTCTATAGTGTTCTGTATGACCTTTGTTTCATTTTCTTATGTTAGTGGCTGCGTCATAAGGTATTCTGATTTCATATATTTTGTTAAATCATTAATTAGGCTTGTTTTTTTTAGTTCTTCTCTCCTTTCTCATTCTTATTACATTTGCTTTTATTTTTTTCTCTTCCCAAATCTTCTGTCTTTCTTCTCTCTTGCTTTTTTCTTTTAAGTATGTATTTTAGTATTAATCTGATTGTCAGTAATGCTTAAATCTATCAAGCCTGTTCTATATCACTATGCTCCATTTATTTCCCTTGGTTTTTTCCTCTAGGAAAAAACAGATGCACAGAATATCTTGGATGACACCAAAGAAATACTTGTAAGAACTTTCAGAATCAAGGGAAAGCAAATAAAAGTTATTTGTATATAAAACTTATTCACTGAAATAGTAGCAAAATCTTTCCCAAGTCTGGGAAATGCAATGGACACCCGGGAAATGGAGGCATTTAAAACCCCAAGTCATTTCAGAAGATATTTAGAGGAATATTAAACACAGATGACAAACTCAGCCATGAGAAAATGAAAAATAATGAATCTCACTGAAGAGTAGATAAGTTAATGATAATCAGGAATGAATCAAACATTAGAAAAACAAGATAACAGGGCATGGTACATACCATTTAATAATAAAATTGAATTTAACTGATCTTAATTCTCTAATTAAAATCACAGCCTGGCATTGGATTAAACAACAAGACTCAACTATGTGTTGTTTGCAAGAAACACACCTCCAAACATGTATACAATGAATTAAAACAACAGGGCAGAAAATGATACTCCAAGAAACTAGAACTGGAAAGAAAGCAGGAGTAGCTATACTTATAAATAACAAAGCAGATCTCAAATTAAAACAAGAAAAGAGAAAGAAGATAATTACATATTGGTAAAGGGAAAAACTACTAGGGACATATAATAATTGTAAATATTTATATGTTTACAGTTACAAATTGGATAATCTCTCTCTCTCTTTCTCTGTCTCTGTCTCTCTCTCTCTCTCTCCCTATCTATCTATATATACATATGGACAAAATCAAAGAATTTCTAAGAGGAAAGTTTATAGTATGAATGTCTGCAGTAGAAAAACAGAATAATCTCGAAGAAAATAACCTGATGCTGCATCTCAAAGTCCTAGAAAAACAAAAAGAAACCACCTCAAATGAGGAGAAAGAAATAATAAATATCAGAGGAGAAACTAATGAAATAACAACTAAGAGAACAATACAAGGTCATGAATCAAAGAGATGGCTATTTGAAAAGGTAATTCTTAGCCAATACAACTAAAATAAAGACAGTATTCAAATTAATAAAGTTAGAGGTTAAAAAAAGATTACAAGAGATATGACTGAATCCAGAGAATTATTAAGTACTTTTTTGAAAACATATTCCAATACAAATCTAGAATAACTTGTACATTTCTAGACATGCATAACCTACCAAAACTAAACTAAGAATATACTAAAAAATTTAAATAGCTTAACAGTATGCAATGCAACTGAAGTGCTAATAAAATCTACCAACAGAATAAACCCTAGACCATATAAATTTGTTTCTGATTTTACCACATTTAATGAGGAATTAAGACCAATGTTCTGCAAACTTCCATGAAATAGAAAATGAAGGGATATGTCTAAGTTCATTCTATGAAGTCACCATCATTCTGATTCCAAAACTGGATAAACACTCAACAGAAAAGAAAATTACAAACCATTATCCTTAATGAACATAGATGTGAAATAAAGTTCTTACAAACTGAATTCAATAACACATTAAAAAGATCATAATAAACTCACATTAAAAAGATCATGATCAAATTTGTGCTATCCTATGGATACAAGAATGATTCCACATATGTAAATCTAAAAATGTCAGATCAAGAATAAAATTCACATAATTATTCCAAAAATGCAGAAAAAGCCTTCAACAAAATCCAACATCAGTTCCTTACAAAAATTCTAAAGAGGCTAGGCACAATGGTGCATACCTATAATCCTGGCATTCTAGGAGGTTAAAGCGGGAAGATTGTGAGTTGAAGCCCAGTATCATCAAAATAGCTGCTTAGTGAAACTAAAAACAAACAAACAAACAAAAAAAAAAGGTCTTGGGATATAGCTCAGTGTAAGGTCCCTAAGTTCAAGTTTTAAAGACCTGGGAATAGAAGAATCATACTTTAACACAAAAGAGGATATCTATGACAAATGCATAGCCAACTTCATATTGACTAAGGAAAACTTTAAATTTCTCTAAAAACAGGAACAAGACAGAGCTGTCCATTTTTACCACTCTTGCTCCTTACAGCCGTTGAAATTTTCAACAGGAAAATTAGGCAAGAGAAGAATAATAAAAGAAATACTAAAAGGAAAGGAAGAATTCAAACTATTCTTGTTTTCAGACAATAGAATCATTTATATAGAAGACCCTTAAAAATCCCCCAGAAGACTCTTAGATCTGAGGAACAAATTCACCAAACTGGCAAGATACAAAATTGACATTAAAATGTCAATAGCTTTTCTATACACCAATAATGAACTCACATGAGGAAAAAATTCCACTTAGAGTAGCTTCAGTAAATTACCCAGAAATCAATCTAAACAAGTCAACAAAATATTGAAGAAAAAATGAAGAAGACATTAGAATAAGGGATGAAAAACAACCTATGTTCTTGCATCATCAGAATTCATATTATTGAAAGGATCTCTTACCTACAGCCACCGAGAGATTCAGTACAACCTTCATCAAAACCATACTCTTCAGAGAATTTTAAAAGGCAATCATAAATCTAACTGAAAACACAAAACATTTGATAGCTAAATCAATCCTGAGTGAAAAGAGCAATGTTGCAGGCACCATAGCTCCTGATTTCAGTATACACTACAGACTCCTAGTAACAAAACAGCATGGTACTAGCACAAAAGACAAACAGGCTAGCAAAATAGAACACGAGACACAGAAATGAACTTAGGCAACTACAACCATCTGATTCTTGACAAAAGAGTCAAACACATATGTTGGAGAAAAGACAGCCTCTTTAACAAATGATGCTGAGAAAACTGGTTATCCATAGGTAGAAAATTGAAACTATGTGTCTGTTGTTATCCTGTACAAAAATCAGTTTAAAAAGGAAAAATGACCTGGGTAGAAGGCCCTAGAAGAAAGATCCTTAAAACTACTGGAAGAAAACATAGGGGAAGTGTTTGAAAGCATACAGACTTCATAAAGAGGACTCCAATAGCACAGGAAACAATAGCAAAAATCAGCAAGTGAGACCACATCAAATTAAAAAGTTTCTGCACAGAAAGAGAAATAACCAGCAAAACAAACTTCAGTAACACCATAATGATGGAAAATCTTTGCTATTTTCTCCTCAGAAGATTAATATCTAGAATATATAAAAGCTCAAAAAGCTTAATACCCCACCCAAATAACCCATTTTGTAAAGGAGCAAATGAATTGGATGGACATTTCCCAAAAGAAGTACAAAGAACCAATAAGAATGTGAGAAAATGTTCGTATCTTTCCCTATCAAGGAAATTAAAATCAAAACTACATTGAGATTCCATCTCTACACAGCCACACGCCATCTCTGGGAGAATAGATACATACACACATGCCTACTGCCAAGGCTGCAGGGCAAGAGGAACATTTTTACACTGCTGCTGGGAAGGAAAACCACCAGAGCCACAATGAAAACCATTATGGGTCACCTCAGAAAACTAAGAAGAGGGCTACCGTATGATTCAGATATACTAACCTCAGTGCATTCCCCAAATAATTAGCCAGGGTGCACGCTAGTGATCTGTGCATATCTACTCTCAGTTTGCCACAATGCACGAGTGAACTGCACAACCAAACAAGTGCCTGTCAACAGATAAATAGAGAGAACAACATGACTATCACTTAAGAGTAGACTGTGACGACTTAAAGATGCATATCATAAACTTCAAAGCAGTCACTAATATAAAAGATTTGTGACTAATAAGATATCAAATTAATGCCAGAGGAAGCAGCAAGAGGAAACCAAGGCAGTAAAAGGAAATGGAACAAACAACAGGCAAACAGCATTTTTTTCTCTTCCTCCCCTTTCCTCTCCCTTACCTTGTTCACCTCCCCGTTTGAAAATGAAAAAAGAAAGAAAAAATGGGAACAAAGCTTCTGTAAGTAAGAAGAAGAGAAGTTGAAGGAAGGGTAGGGGAATGGGAAAAAATTAATGTACAGGTAAAAATTCACTATGTATGTATCTTATCATGTAGGGATACAAATTCCCTATGATGAATGTGATCATTATATGTACCTAAAATGTACTGAAAAACTTAATAAAAAAGAAAAAAATGCAAAGCAAACAGAAAGCTGCTATTTTTGAGACTATAATATGTTAATATTCACACTAAATGTGAATTGTTTAAATAAAGTGAGGAAAAAAGCAGATCATATTAGTCTGAATTTAAAGGCAGGAATAAATTACATGTTGCTTAGAAGACTTATAAATTAACACAATTAGAGTAAAAGCAATAGCATAAAAAGAATGTATCACACTAACAATCACAAAAGAAACTTTGTGGCTGTATTAATTTCAGACATGTATTTAAGGATAACAAGCATTAATAAGAACAAAGAACAATTCTGTGATTATAATGAACCAGTAATTTAAAATTTTCAAATATTTATGACCCTAAATAACAAAACCAGATAAATCTTCAAAGAAAATAGAGAAATCTATAATTATAGATGGCACTTAAGCCCTACCTCCTCAAAAGTTAACAGGACAAATAGAAAATTATAATAATGTGAGAGACATAAATAATGCTATTGGCTATCTAATCTAATTGATTTTTATGAAATATGCAATTAAGTAGTAGCAATATGCAACATTTTCAATTGCATTTCACAAGATAGACTTTTTCTGGATTAAAATATTATTCACTTGTAACAAATTAATTTTCACAAAGTATATTTTCTGAACCCAGCACAACTTAATTAAAATTCAAAAATACAGTGATATCTGAATGTCCTAAATACTTAGAAAATGTATAAAATTTATAGTCTCAAAAAGAAATCCAAAAAAATTGAAAAATTAAAACAATACATATATGAATTTGTGGAAGATGACTTTTTTTAAGACAATTCCCTAAGTAGCTTAGGCTGCACTTGAATTTACTGTGTAACCGAAGTTGGCCTTGAATTTATGGTAATC